>JAOUZG010001441.1:2119218-2174273 GCA_026289955.1 Argiope argentata | reverse complement strand
ATATAGGAATTGAAAAAAAAACCTAATGTTGTTATACATCAACATTCATTTTAGAGTAGTAATTGTCTCTTGAAAGATCAGAAAATTAATTTAGAGTATAGTAATGTTAATATATTACTCACATGTCTGCTGATAGAATTTTCACACCTCTTTAATGAAATACAAAGTTTAGAGAGTTCTTCCTGTAAAGAAATATATATTTATTTATTTAATGGTGTGTCAGATATACGAATAAGCCCTTCAAGCTGCCAAATTTTTTCGCTTTCATTGTTAATGAGTAATATATCTTTATATAAAAAGTTTTCAAATGATAATAATCAGACATTTATCAAAAAATACAGATTGTCATTATAAAAGACCATTTTTTTTAAAGCCAAAATTCTTCATACTATAATAACAGTCAACTGGGTGATTACTAAACAAATAATCTTATTTTCAAAAGATAAAAATATTTATTAAAATAATTAATTATATGATACATACAAGATGGAACAAATCTATACCTATAAGAATTGAGCATTCACATACTACTTGAAACAAAATAAATTTTTACACAGTGCACAGACATCTATCTGTAACAAAAAGTAGTAGACTACATAGGCAACAGACTTTCTAACAAAAAAAAGTCAAACATTAAGTCTATAGAAGCATTCATAAATTAATGAGAATGGTTTCTCAAAAACTTTCATCATGAACTCTTTGATGAACGTATTATCCTCTTTATCTCACATAAAATTATGGATTTCAGGTAAGGCCATAAATACTACAAATGCTAAGATTTTTATCTTCAGAGTCCTGCATATGAGAATTATATGTTTGAAGTACAGCAAAGATAATTACGCACGTTTTTGGATTCTTTTTTTGACTAATTATAACCAATTTTTACAAGCAGAACTACAATTTAAATAACAAGATCACATATCAAATTTAAATAATTTAAATTGTTACACTTTTACATCATTACATTAACATGCATGCAAAATTCCAAACTGTCAGATGGTTATATTATTGCCAGAATTAATTGAAAATTGGATATATTTCTTTACTTTAGGGTGTTTCAAATATGTATCAAATTTTATCTGCTAAAACCATGACCCAAATTCTATTCACAAAAGTTGTTACAGTTTCTAATTATTGCTTTTATTGACATATAAAAGTACAGACAATTTCTTGACAGATTTGTTTCAAAAGTAGATGTGAACCCATATTTTAGATACTAAGCCTGTGTACTAAAATTTATTTATATAAACATATACACTCTTAGGTTACAGTTACAACTATACAAGAACAGATGGGTAAACAGATTTCTTTCAAATGGATTTTGTTCAAAATTTAATGTAAACAACCACACACCAAATTTCAACCATTTAATTCAATGCATTTTTGAATCATTTGTATTTATAGACATAAATCAAAAGTTGTGTTTTTCAAATCCAGAAAAGTTTAAAGCATGGAGTTTTGACCAAATTTCAAGTTTGAGATTGCTAATAATAATTATTATTATTAATACAATACTCTTTCTTTGCATACTTCTTAAACAAAAAAGTAAGGCAAAATAGTGATTGCAATAAAATACATTATAATAAGACAAATTTTATAACATACAACCAAAACTTATCAACTTATAAAACTTTGATGCTATCATTTTAAAGATGAACTTTATGTTACTCTTGATTGATCTACAATAATGGAATTTAGAATTTCATGATTGAATCAAGATCATCTTGATAAACTTTATTAAGCGAAGAATGTAATTTTTTTGTCAAGATTATTTTACTAAATAAAAAAAAACTATAAAAATTTTAATTCCACAATTTTTAGCAGCATATTGTTTCTAAAAGCCCAAAATCATGATTCTTTATTGCATAATGAAGCATTTTTCTAAACAGAAATATACAAATCTTACTGGTTCAAAAAATAGATATTTGATATAAAAATTGATATTATATAATTCCCTATATACAAAAGACTTTAAAAAATCACTGTATTAAATAAAATATTTTTTTCTATATAATTTTTTTCTATTAATATTAAGTTATTGAATATCTTGTACACAAAAGACTTTAAAATTTACTGTATTTAATAAATGCATTCTGTTTATGTTTGAATATATTAAGATACGAGAAAAAAGTTGCAATTCAGAGGGGGGGGAACAACTTATTTTGCTAATTTTATCAAACATTTGGCACTAAAAAAATAGTTCTCTTCTCTGGGAATATTTTTATATTATGTTGTCTTCTTAAAAATCAAAATGAATAAATAGTCTAATTTTGAAATATTTCAAAGGCACTTACTTTAGAAGTTAATTCCAGATTCCAGACAAACAAGTCAATGAATTTAATAGCTACTAACTGCAAATTTTTTTCAATACCAGAAATCGATTCCAAAATTGGCAAAAGATTTTCAACCTAAAATTTATAATGATTAGAAAATATATATAAAAAAACCCATAAATAATAATGTAGACAGCTATACAGGTTCATAAATAAGAGATAGAAGCAAATTTTAACTAATGAGTTTTTATAACTATAATAAATCCACACAGAAGAATAAAGAAAGTGATTTTTTTTTTATCTTAGCATGTTATTTTTAACTAGAGAAAGTAACACACAAGTATCGAAATTAAGCATGCCATATATGTTATTCTTCTATGTTAATACTAACATTTATAATGAGTACATTATAGCACTAAGAATTTTATATGAGAAATTTTTTTAGCCCATTCCAATTTTACACTCACTATTCAAATCTTTAATAACAATAAAAGCAAATAAGTATATAAGTAAGCATCAGTCTGTTAATGTAGTAAAGGAAACACTTTTGATAGAATAAAAGTTGTTAGAGTTTAGAACCAAGGATAAAAAATTGAATTTGTGAAATAGAAAATTGATATCCTTTCTACTAGTGCAAATCAAATTTTGGATTAATTCAAGGTTATCAATTTCAACAGTAAAGATTAGTTAGGAAGTTTTATGGCAATGATAATGATGGATAAAAATAAAGAAAAAAATAATATAAGTAACCCCCCCCCCAATCTTCAAAATATTTCTGAAATTAGTCAGAAATTTTGCACCAGGTTTTTAAGAAAGAAGAGGAAGCAAAATAGAAAATAAATAAGTTTTTAAATTTCCCTCAACTTTTCCCGCCATCTCCTTAAGCAGCTAAGTGGTCAAAATGACTTGTACCATTTATCATGCTCAGTTTAAAACCAGATATTTGTATATACATTTTTCAGTTCATAGATCAAAATAGTTTTCGAATTATAAACATCATATTGTAATCAAATAGAAAATAAAAGTTATTTTTAATAACATTTCAATAAGTATAAAAACTTTAAATTATTTTTTTAAAAATATAACAGCTATTATCATAACATAAATAATAATTTACTCTGCCAATTTTCACTTACTTCAAATAATTTCTTTGTGTAATCTGGTACAGTATTTGGAACTGAAGAATTATCAGTAAGTTTTCTTAATGCTAGATAAGATATATAACTGAACAACTGAACTCCTCTAGAAGTTTCATATGATATGCATCTAATCATTTTTAATACCAGGTACCATTGATTACTTCTCAGTACTTCAGCAGACATCACAAACAGAGCAATTTTGGATCGCTGTAAATAAAAAAAACACACAGAATGTCAAGATTGCTTTAAAAAAATAGATATAAAACAAATCTGTCTTTTCATACAGACCACTTAGTCTAAAATTAAACACTTAGAGAATAATTGCTCTGCTTAATGCCACTTTAAATTGGTAAAACAAACTAGCAAAAAATGTTCTTGGCTAGGTTGATGTAAAAAATAAGGTTAGCAATCAGGTCTAAAATAAATAACTTCAATAAGATTTTTAAAAAACAAATTCCAAATATACTTTGCTATAATTATTATTGTGTTTAACCCAATTCTTCATCAAATTTCAGTATTTTAATGGTAACTGAATAAACAAGATGACGCTTTTTATTCTGACTCTGTGTGTGTGTTTTACTATCAATATACAAGGTTAAATCAATAATAATTCTCTCTAATATCTATAATTCAAACTTCTAATTATCATCTGATGAGGAGTGGGAGAATAAAATACAGCTCAAAGAAGACATTCCAATAACTAAAATATTTGCAGATTCTTAACTTTTCAATATTCTGCAATATTGCTAGTCATTCTTTATTAACAGATGATATTCTAGTTTTGAAGCATAATTTTGAACAAAAAAAAATTATAATTGTTTTTGAGATCTAAATTATCTTTTTCGAAGTGTGTAGATCAAATTCTTGCCCTTAAATCGACAGAAGAAGAATAAAAAATATGATGATACTCAATTATGCATAAATTACATAATGAGATAATTTCAAACATTTTCATTTTCTTCTCAGAGAATATGATGCCAGATGTTAGAAACCAAATGCAATTAAAAAAATAATATTACTTTTAAGAAGTTGAAAAATCAACAGCTGATGCTCAGAAATTTTTAAAAACCAATAGAAAACAGATGACTTCAGTCACTATTTAGTAGACGATATGAATGAATTTCATAATTTTTTTTCTTTATAATATTTTTATCAAGTTCATATCTTTCCAGTACTATAGTAAAGAGAAAAAAGTGTTGCTTTTCTTTTGTCACTTAACTCTATTGTGTAAGCCAATTCCAATAATTGAGATAATTGAAGAAACAATTTTGATTAGCTACTATGCAACAGGATTGCAAGAAGAACATTTTATACTTCTTCCAGATAATATAAAATAAAACTGAAATAACACATCTCATTTAAATTAGAAGTGAATCACTTGAACATTTCAATCCAACTTTTCACTGAAGTCAGCAGACAGTGATCCTAAAAGAATCACAATATGATCCTTAAGGTTGGTAAAAAGAGGGCATGATACATGATAGTAGAGCAGTGTAACACCTATATATATATATATATATATATATATTGTTATAACAATTTATATA
Source organism: Argiope argentata (assembly GCA_026289955.1). Lineage (NCBI taxonomy): Eukaryota > Metazoa > Arthropoda > Arachnida > Araneae > Araneidae > Argiope > Argiope argentata. The sequence goes on along the minus strand of JAOUZG010001441.1, from coordinate 2,169,314 downwards.
TAGCAATTACAAACATTGGTGTGTTCTTCTCCTTCAAAAAGGAGTAGGCATGTTCTTTAAAAATATTTTTTTATTTTTGAGTGACACATTTCAAAGAGAAGCCAGGAAACAAGCCAGAAAAGAAGAATTTAGAACTTAATTACCCTAAAAAAAGTTGAGTGAAGCCTGAATTCGCGAGTACTAGAAAAATTATTTTTAAAAGACAGGTAAACTAAAATTATTTCATGCATATACAAGGCAATTTTGAACTAATCTTTCAAATGAAAGAAGGTGACAGAAAAGTCCAAATAACTAAGTCCAATGACATTGGTCCAATAAATAAGTCCAATGAAACATCACAGCAACCCTTTCCCATTTCTAACCATTTATGAATTATGATGGAGGGATAGCAGGAAAGGTGTAAAATCTGAGAAAATTATTTTAGAAAAAAAGAAAGAAAAAATCTGTAAAGGGATATCATTTTCATCAGGTTGTAACAGCAAATAACAAGTGATGAAACAAAGATGTAACATAAAATTAAATAGTGGTCAAAACCTTTAAAAGGTTGCTGCAGTTTTGCAACAACCTTTAATTAAGGTTAATCAAAACAGCCTACCAAGTACATGTCAAATTTACCACAAAATTGAGCATTTTATCATTATGTTCAATTGATCTTCAATCATTATGTACCTTTATCATTATGTTCAATCGAGTTTTAAATTAACCATATATTTAAGATCTAATTCAGCAGAAATTAGAACTATTCAATGAAATATATCAACAAAATTGCTATTTTTTAAAACAGACACACATCTGATATTCAGCAAAGAAAGCAATAGGGGTTAAGTTCAGCTAATACAAATCTGTCATTATCTGTAAATCTTTCGTGTTTATAACAATGTTCCTCTCTTTTTGTAGGCACATTTGCAGGTACAAAAATGAGTAAAATAAGTTAATGTTTGGCATGAAGTCATTGGAAATCACTTGATAGATGAAAAATAAAATACATTTTGGTACTACCTATCTCATTCACAGGTTTATTTAATGATAAAAACTGTGATACAAACAGGAAGAAAAAAAAGATTTATTAATAGGATATATTCCAGCACAATAAACATATATTGTCTAAGATAGAGCGGTGTTCACTGTATATGGAATGCATATATAACAAATATTTTGGTCACCAACTTAGCCAGATATAATTCCAATGGGCATCTTTATTTGAAGTTTCTGGAAAGTAAACAATTCACTATAAAAATAATTCAACTTTTAAAACGTTACAGCTGACAGCTTGATGAGATAACTTTTTTCTTTAGATGCTATTTACAGTAATTTTTACTTTTTCTTAAAGGAAAATTTATCAAAACTGGATTAAGAGTTTTCCTTTCTTTCAAGCCAATTTGCCTTTGCCAAAATTACTTAATCAGTCATTTCAAATGTGAAAGATATTTCATTGCTAATAAGAAAATAACAAGGGGAAAGCAACACCAGTTGAAACTTTCATTCTTGTACCTGATAAAATTGTAGGCTGAAAGCATGCAGCAAATTGAAATCAGAGTTGATTAGGCACTTCAGGTTTCTTCTTTTTTATGGATACCATTTTTGATGATATTTTACATTGAAATTTATTTTTTTAATGAAAGTTAAAATTTTGAAATATAATATCTATGAATAAGTGTGTGTGTGTAATGATATCTCTTAATTTAATTTCCTAAATTAGTCCATGTTAACCTCATCTTAAAATGTTCTCCTACTTTCTGAAACAATTCAAACTTTTTTAAAATTATATCTAGAATGTGATCTCAAGAATTAATGACTATTGCAATTTCTTACACTTTGAACAATGACATAAAAGACTAACACACACACACAGCTTTCAAAGATACCTCAGATTCACTTGCCTAAATTGACATGAGTGAAATGCTTATCAGAATCTCAGAAAAATCACTGAAGGGAAAAATTTCTGCCTGTTTTGCTGTAATGTCATGAACCAAACTGATAAGCCTCTCTCTCTCTCTTATACATTATGTCTCCCATGACAAAATAAATTGAAATTCAAAAAATTTCATTTTTCAGATAAGCATCTGCAAAATTATGTTTCCAGATAGATAGATATTATAAATTTATTCAAAATCTGATAAACTGTACAAGTTTTTGGTAAATATAGGCAATTATATTTGGAAACATATTTAAGATATTATTTGGTACAGATTTTGATGACAAACCGATTTGGAATTTGCCAGTATTTTATCATAAGTTAACTTGAATTTATATAGTTTGAAGGAAACAGCGTTAATTTATATGCAGCATTCCAAATCATTTAATAAGAAAAATTATACAACAGCCCATAATTTTCCTATCTTTTTAAAATTTTATTTAACATTTAATACAATTTTTCATTCTATTTTTTATAACTAATAATCTTTTTAGTTTTAAATCCTATATATTCTAGAGACACTTTTCACATTAATTTTCCTAATTGAAAACTACCTTATTAGAGAATTTTTAAATTCAAACAAGCTGACAATTATGGTAAGATTAATAATTCTCAGAAATATTTCAGTTAATATTTAGTTGTTGTTGTTTTTTTATTTTATTTTACTCTCAAATATTTTAACTCCTCAGGGTTGAAATGAATACTTCAACACAGATTAAATTTTTAAACAATAATTTTACAGTGTGAACACATTGCATTCTTTTCAGTATCACATTATTTGTCATTGATTTTTTTAACTGCTTTTGAATTAACTTACAGAATCTAATATCATAATCAACTTTAATATGCATAAAATTTGAAAATTTTGTAAGTGTTACATATTTTTTAAAATGTAGTCTATCTGCAGTACCTTCAAAATAAAGATACATTATATAAAAATCATTATATTGCACACTAAAATATTTATGCTTACCCAAATTGGCCAGTTTCTTTTAGAAAATCTGTTTAAAATAATTGTTGTACATTGTTGGAGACTAGATTTTATTTTTAGGAAATCGTCCATGCTCATCCACAATAAGTAAATGAAGATATTATACAAATTATGATCTTCCATTTTGTAACAATTCATTAAATCTTCTACTGAACTCAGTACTGCTTTTAAATTAAAAATCCAATGTTTGGGAATTTGGCTTCTGATTTCACTTTTTTGTACCACATTAATTTCTGGCAATAAATTAAAAAGATCTTTGTTTGTATCAACACCTAAAATAAAGAAAAATAATTTTTATGAATTTGATTATTATCATATAATAAATTAGAAAAACAAAAGAAATCTGTATTTAATATTTTTACTTTAATGACAATGATCTATTTAACAAGTATGAATGAGTCAAATAACAAATTTTAATTATAATCACAGCTAACAAAAATTGAAAAAAAAAAACAAAAACAAAAAAAAAAAACTATAAATGCCTCACTAGTGAATGATATTTTACAAGTTATGTCACAAAACATAACATAAAAAATAAAAGAATAAGATGATATATTTTATAAATATCTTTGCAACTTATCATTTCCAGTTTTATGTGCTAAATAATTGGCAAAAATAATAAAACATTAAAAAAAAAACCTAACCCTTTGATGTGCAGTGATTTCAGCATCTAAAAATTATTTCAAAATGTGTGGTGGTTTCTGATCAAAACCAAAGCTCTAAAATAATGTTCTAACTTTAATAATTACCTGTAGATGTAAGAACACTAGTTAATATCCCTCTTTCATACAAAAAAGGTATAATTTTTAAAGTTTCTTCTCATTACTTTCAATTTAATTTTTTTTTTCATCAAGTAAAAAAGAAACATATTCAAAATGCCTTCATAAATATGTTGTATGAAAGCTATCTACAACATACACATTTTTTTCAATTCAAATCATGAAAGAAAAGTTCTTCATACTCGAGATCTTTCTGGGTGGTTTCAAAGATATACCACTGCACACCTATGAAATGAGATTCTTTATCACTTCAAATGCATTGGCAAAACTGGTCATTTTTCCTTCAACTGACTCTCTTGGTCAACTAGCTGATAATTTATGGGGGGGGGATGCTATAAGTTTTGTGGGTGAGAAATTAATTTACATTTGAGTAAGGTTTATATGAATAGAAAGGCGGCTATTTTCATTTTGCAATTGCCTTTTCTTTTTTTTCTTTCTTTCTTTTCTTTCTTTTTTTTTTTTTGTATTTGCCATTATATGGATGGATATATATTATATGGATGTTAAATATATTTTCTAATATAAAATTATGTTCTTACTTTTAAAATTATTTAATTAAATAATATATTTTTTCATAACTTGTATATAGTTTTGATTGTGTATTTAAAGTTTAGATTCCACATAAAAACTTGCCATTGTTTGCTTTGTTTGAGGATTACTTGTTATTATTATTATCAATATTTGCACGCTGCAAGGTTCTATAAATAGTTTTCATTAATAATATTGCATTTTCCTAAATAAATAATGAAGAGTTGCATTACAAAACTAATTAAAATGTATTTACTAAGTCTTAAGAGGAATATGTCATAGGTGTGCGCTGGTACTCCTGTGACCCCCATATCCCACCTTCATTATACATTCACTATAAATTTTTTAAAGGTATTTTCTCTTCCCTTAGACCCTAAACTTGAAAATTAATAGCTAACTTTTAAAAATTCGTATTTTAAACACTTCAAAGGGCTAGTATATTATTGGAAAATACAACAAAATTCTATTATAGTAAAGCAATACTTTTTTTATGAAGGATATAATATAAATAATGTACAAGTCACTATAACAAAGAAATTTTTTTAAAAAAAGAAAGAAACATTTAGTTACCATAATTAAATAAAACCCTGAATATATCTATGGACGAAATAGAAATATTCTTTATGTGTTGTTTATGTATCACCCAATTTATAAATTTCTGACAAGCTCTCACATATTCTTCATCAGGATGAAGGGACATAGTTTTGAAAATATATTGAATAAATGGAATCAACTGTTCAATTTTTTTCAGAAAAAGTGAATTGATGCATTTAAACTCTTCCTGAATCTCATCCTCATTTAGAGAAATTAATAACTTTTCAAATTCTGAAAAATCCAATGAAGAATCAAATCCACATTTTAGCAAAGTCAGATCATCCCAAGTAAAGAATTGTAAATGATCAAGTTCACCAAAGAGTTGAAGAGATGGTTTTTCAGAATTATTGTTCTCGTTCTCTTCATCCAGCACAGTATCTTTTGGTATTAAATTTTCATCATCCAGAACAGCATCTCTTGGAATTAAATTTTCTTCATTGGGGCATGAGTCTTGAACTTCAATGTTTTCAATTTGTTCACAATAGCTTTGCTCTTTTCCTTGATTTTCAATAAGAATTGAATTTTCTTTGAAAAGTTCATCAAAAGTCTAGAATAAAAATAAATATCTATAATTATTAACAATAAAAGAAAGAAGAAATCATTATAGCAACCTAAACCCAGAAATTCTTGTTTGTTAATAGCAGCACAAGTTCAATGTTTTAGGAAAAATCCATGGTACACCATTACAGCAGTTAATTCAAATAATAAAACATAATGAATTTAAAATATATATATGTGAATTTAAATACTATTTAAGTTTAAGCAAAATAATTATTTTAAGTGATTAATGCTTAATTAGAATGAAAGTTTCATAATTTCCTGGAACTCTTTCCATGAAATTATGAATCCTAAGGCATGTTATAATCAGAATTGCCACTGAAATGATGAAAATTCCCTGCATTTTCCCTGTATGAATATTTAATATATATAAAAAATAAGAATAGTACTCATGAGCTTGTCACAATAGAATATGATTTAAAGGAGTAAAAAAAGCAAGGAAAAGAAGCAACAATTTAACATTATTAATAATAGCTTATTAAAAAAAGGTTTATATTTTTACACATGAAAAAAAAAATTTACTTTTTATCTAGAATTTAGTACGACATAATGTATATATTAAGGGAGAGAATACATTACCTCTTATGTTCTTTAACTGAAGTCACACAAAATTAATGACTTGCATGAAATAAAGCACATGACATTTTTGTTATCATAATACTATTGATTTAATGATTACTGAACAAAAATTGTTACAAAGCAAGCATGAAATACACAATGAATAGATTTTGCAGAACTTCTTGAATCCATTCAGTAATATCAGGATTTTCTTCATTTGTCCAATTTGTATTAAATAAAGATTTTGAGTCACTTAATGTTTTAAGTATTTTTGATCTGATTTTGAATAAGCTCACAATTTCTCAAATAATAAGCAAACCATTCAATATATTCAAGCATAGTAAACTAAATACCACCACACTGCATCTGCAGATTGAATATTACTAATTCTGCAAGAGAAATGGATACTATTATTTTGTGCAATTAGTCACAGAGTCCTTAAAATGAAAGTCCTATGTATGTTCTTCAGCTGAAATTCAAAATTTCACAGAAAAAGAACAAGTTTCAAAAATTGAATATGGAATGAATCTATACAGACAAAAAAAAAAAAGAAGAAGAAGAAGAAAGAGTGAGTTTCTCAATTACATAATTGCAAATGGTATTATTTTTAATGCATTTCTAAGCTGTGACCACAAATTTGTTTAATTCTTGCACTCTTTAGAGATTCACATTATTAAGATGGGGAAAAATTAAGAAACTTAAAATTACCAGAATTTTTTTTCTGTTTTTATAAAAATTTTCACATTTCCCAAGATTTTCTCACGTTTTAAAGATGATTTTTAAATTCCCAGTATTTCTCCAGTTTGTTGTGTCTACCAATCTTTTATTTGATATTGATTTTGTTAACTGTACATAATGATTGTTGTTAAATGTAACCTAATTACTGTTTTGTTTTTGAACGTGCAATGTATATAGATTTGTTTTTTTGAGTGCGTGTTCTGAAGAATAAACGTAATGGATGCAATTAAATGCCTGCTTATTTTTTCTTTAACTTTCAGCTAACCTTTTAAAGGTCTTTCGAGTTTCTTAAAGCTATTATCAGTAGGCACAGTTCATAGATGCGCTGGTAGCGCAATAGCGTATTACTTTGTGATAATACACCATTTTTTGGCGTCCGCGACAGGACTGTGTTTACAATAGTCGCTGACATGGCAAATCTTGAAGCTTTGAAGAAATCACGGAAGACAGAGAGCTGCTTTTACGAAAGCGCAAAATAAATTAACGGAGCTGATGACATTGGAAAGAGTTGATGTTGTTGAACTGGAATCAGAACTGAATGTTTTTAAATCGGAAGCAGAACGGCTAGAAATTACTCACTCGAGCATCCTTGAACTTCTTTTGGAGATTGAATTTGATACAGAATTTGAAGTGGTTGAAGATTTTCGTGACAGAGCTATAAGGATTGAAACAAGAGCTAGAAGGATTTTAAATCATCAGCAAAATGGAGGTACCATCATGAATTCTTCCCAAGGTAACTCTGTAATAGATTCTCATGAAAATATTATTGAAAAAAGGTTCAAATTACCTAGATTGGAATTAAGAAAGTTCGATGGTGATGTTAAAGAGTGGCTTTATTTTTGGAGCCAATTCGAAAAAATTCATGTTGATTCCGGTATTGAAAATTCTGATAAGTTTCAATATTTATTACAAGCTACCGTTGAAAGCTCTCGGGTGAGAGAAGTGATTGAAAGTTTTCCGCCAACTGGCGATAATTATCCTAAAGCAATTGATTGTTTAAAAACAAGATTTGGTCGCAACGATTTACAAGTAGAGGTAAATGTTAGGGAATTTTTGAAGTTGGTTTTGAAAAATACTAAGTCAAATTTTTCATCAAATAATTTATGTGCATTATATGATAGTCTAGAGCAACAGATTCGTGCACTTGAAACGCTAGGTGTTACTACTGACCAAAGTGCAGCTTTACTCTATCCTTTAGTTGAATCTTGTTTGCCTGAAGATTTTCTTAGAGCTTGGCAGAGAAACTCAAATTTGGATTTTGGTATAGATTCAAAAGGTAGACTTGATAATTTATTAACATTTTTAAAAATGGAAGTAGAAGCTGAAGAAAGAATTAACTTGGCTATGAGTGGTTTTGAATTGAAGGATGAATTTTTATATAAAAGTGAAAATAAATTAAATAAAATGTGTACTGCAGCTAATTTACTAAGTACTACTGCTGATTCAGAGAAATTATGCATTTTCTGTAATGGTAAGCATGACGCTACAAATTGCTTTAGAGCTCAAAAAATGTCTCACATTGATAAAATCAAAATTTTAAAGACCAAGGAATGTTGTTTTAAATGTTTAAAAGTAGGATACAAGTCTGGAAAGTGCAAATGCTTTATAAAATGTATCATTTGTAATAAGATGCATTATGCAATAATGTGTAACGAGGTAAATCAAAATAAAAATACAAATAAAGCTCCTTCCCGTAATTTAGAAAAGGACCAGAATTTTAGGTCAGTAAATTTGGCCAGTATGTCCTGCAATCCACAGGTTTTGTTGCAGACTTTAAAGGTTAAAATAATAGGAGAAAATTGCAATTTAAATGTAAGAGCAATGTTTGATTCGGGTTCTCAAAAATCATATATTAGAAAAGAGACAGTTTCTATTCTTGGTCTAAGGACCTCACGACAGCAACTTTTGTCTCAAGCGCTTTTTGGAGGAAGAAAAATTAGCGAGGAAGTCCATAATGTATATAAAATTGAACTAGGAAGCTTAGATGAAAATTTTTATTGTAACTTTGATGTTGTTGATCAGGACAATGTTTGTGAGGACGTCCCCTCTGTTTTGATCCATCCATGGATTGAGGAATTAAAGTCGATGAACATACAAATATTTGATATAGAAGATGATTCAGGGCCCATTGATTTTCTCATTGGAGCAGATGTTGCGGGAAGGCTTTTTACTGGAAAAAGGAAAGTTCTATCTAATGGATTGGTACTTTAGAATCCTATCTGGAATGGACACTAATGGGGAAAACGAACTTGCCCTCTGAAAAAGAAGATGCTGCTATGATGGTTATATCGATGTTTGTAAAAGAAGCAAGCATTTCGGATCTTTTCAGTCTAGAAGTCCTAGGGATTAGTAATCCTGCTGAGATAAAATCTATAACGGAAACGGAAAATCGGATCAAGATGAATTTTGAGGAATCTGTTAGAATAAATGAAGATGGAAGGTACGAAGTTTCTCTCCCATGGAAAGAAGATCATCTCCCTCTACCTGACAATAAAGAGATAGCTATAAAACGACTGGAAACTACAACTAGAAAACTGAATCTTGAAGGTTTGTTTACCTCATATGATAACGTATTCACAGAGTGGGAATCATTAGGTATTATTGAAAATGACCCAGTTGAGTCCTTATCTGGCCACTTTGAACATTTTTTGCCTCACAGAGCTGTTGTAAAACAGCAGGGAGCAACAAAAGTACGTCCAGTTTTTGATGCCTCTGCCAGACAAGTTGGATCCCCATCATTGAACCAGTGTTTAGAAGCAGGACCGAATTTATTAGAACTGATACCTAATATTCTTCTTAGATTCAGAGAGCATAAATATGGCATCATTGCTGACATAGAGAAAGCTTTCTTGCAAATAAGTGTGAGACCAGAAGATAGGAAATATCTTAAATTTTTTCGGTGGCAAGGAAAAGAAAATATTAATCGAAAAATTATGCGACACTCTCGAGTGGTGTTTGGAGTAAAGAGTAGTCCTTTTCTTTTAGGAGCTGTGCTAGAACATCACTTGAAAAAATATCTGAAAAATGCAAAATACAACAAAAGAGTTGTTGAAATGCTTCTGCGAAGCTTTTACGTGGACGATTTAATCACAAGTTTGGATGCCAAATCTGAGATATTACCTTTTATTGAAGAGGCTCATCATATCTTAGCTGAAGGAAAATTTAATCTAAGAGAATGGAAGTATACTGGAGATAATGAGATTCACCAAGTTACCTCAGTGTTAGGATTGATTTGGGATTGTAAAGAAGACACGCTGAAAGTTAATTTGAACTGGTTGGAAACATATTCACTTGGTACTGTATCAAAACGAGCAATTCTCTCCATTACACAGAGAATATTTGATCAATAGGGTTTTTATGTCCTGTTCTTTTAAAACCAAAACTAATCCTGCAAAAAACGTGGACAGACAATAAGCCATGGGATGTAGAAGTTAAAGATCATATGAAGTTGGAATTTTTACAATGGTTTGAGGAGTTAAGCTCCTTGAACAATTTATCGATTATTCGCTGTTTTTTGCCTTTTACAAGTAACCAACAAGATATTAGTGTGCATACCTTTTGTGACACCAATCAATTTTCCTATGTCGCGGCAGTTTTCGTTCGAATTGAGTATGCTGGTGCTGTTTATGTAAATTTTTTGGTTGCCAAAACCAGAGTTGCCCCTGTGAAAAAACTAACTATTCCTCGTCTTGAGTTACTTGCTGCAACGGTGGGAGAACGACTCTGCAGATCTGTGATTAGTGGTCTCTAGTGGGATAGAGTCAAACAAAACTTCTGGACTGATTCTACTACTGTGTTGAGTTGGATTCAACGTGAAGTAATTTGGCCAGTTTTTGTAAATAACCGAGTTCAGGAAATAAGGAAAATAACTGATCCAACACTATGGAAACATCTTCCTGGAGAACAAAATCCTGCTGATCTACCCACGAGGGGATGTTCTGCTAACAAACTCTTGAAGAGTAAATGGTGGGAGGGACCAGAATGACTTAAAGAAACCGAAGAAAATTGGCCTGTCTCCAATCCAGTTTTTGACGAAACAACTGCAATGGAAGAAAGGCGTAAAACAAACTCAACTCTCCAAACCTCTCAGTCATGTGTTCTCTAAATCAGAATCACAGTATTGGGGACAACAAGAACATAATTCGAAGACATAATTCAGGTTGGTACTATTGTTATTTTTCAAGTTATGATAGAATATTGAGAATGGTTTCTTGGATGAAAAGATTCATTTTCAACTGTAGGAATCCCACTGCTCGAATCACTGGGGAATTATCATATCATGAAATTAGAGAAGCAGAATTACAGATTGTCAAAATAATACAAGACCAATACTTTGTTAATGAAGTCAACAAGAAATTGAATTCTTTGTCAACATGCGTAGATGAGAAAGGCGTCCTTAGAGTGAAGACAAAATTAACGTTTCGAAAGGATTCAGGCGATTTCAAAACTCCTATCATTTTACCACCTCATCACCAAGTTATCGAGAGATTGATAATTACTGAACACAAAAAGAATTCACACGCAGGAGTTCAGATGCTATTGAACATTCTAAGGGAACATTATTGGATTTTGAATGCAAGGAAAACTCTCCGTTCAGTTTTATCGAAATGCGTCGTTTGCTTAAGGCACGCAAAAAGAAATATGACTACTCCCTCGTCTTCACTTCCTGAAAATAGAGCCAAGGATGCTTCAGTGTTTGAGATCATCGGTTTTGATTTAGCTGGACCGGTGCATTTAAAGGGTGGGAGTAAAGCTTGGATTTGCATCTATACATGTGCTGTGTTTAGAGCTGTGCATTTTGAGCTTTTTACGGCTTTAACTACTGAAGTTTTTCTACAAAGTTTTCGTAGATTCCTCGCTAGAAGAGGAAGACCCTCCATTGTGTATTGTGACAATGGGAGCAATTTTATTGGGGCTTTTAATAATTTGAAATTAGTGGATAGGAATGAAATAGCACAGTTTAGCAGAACCAGAAGAATAGAATGGCTTTTTAATCCCCCTACCGCTTCCTGGTGGGGAGGTTTCTGGGAAAGATTAGTTGGTGTTATGAAGCAAATTCTGAGAAGGGTTCTATGGAAAAGTTTTATTATCTTACGAAGAAATGGTTACGGTCTTATGTGATGCAGAATCTGTTATAAACTCCAGACCACTTAGTTATGTGTCGGAAAATGACTCTGAACTTATTCCTTTGTCCCCTAACTCATTTTTGCAGGATTTCCGTCAAGTTGGTGTTCCTGATTTCGATCAAGTAAATGAAGTTAATATGAACAAAAGAATAAAATATCGCCAACAGTTCATCACCGATATCAGGAAAAGATTTAGATCCGAATATTTAGGATATTTAATTCAAAGAAATGAACATCAGAGAAAAGGACGAGAAATTCAGCTCGGAGAAGTGGTGCTTGTTGGAAGTGACACTACCAAGTGTACAGACTGGCTTTTAGGATGTGTCATTGATTTGTTACCGGGAAGAGATGGTGTTACTAGACAAGTAACAACATCTCTTCCCGGACTAGACTAGTAACACCATCTCTAGTTCGCTTACGAACCTCTAAGGGAGAATTTTTACGTCCAGTGCAGAGAATTTTTCCACTTGAGGTTTCCTCAACCTGGTTCAGAGACAATCAAAGGGGAACAAAACTTGATGATCTTAAGAATGAAGTTTCGAAAGAAACTTCTAACATTGACGCTGCATCTATTTTAAAAACAAAAGGTGGGAGAACTGTAAAACCACCAATAAGATTGAACCTGTGAATTTTTCTTTTCCTATATGAACTTTGAAACTTTATATTTTAGTCATATTTTAGCCTTAAGAAATTTATGTAGTAATTTGCATCCAATAATTGTAAAAAAAAAAATGCATTAGTGTAGTTTTTCAAAGATTTTTTTTAGTGTTTTTTGTAGGTTAAGTTGTTTTCCAACAACTTAAGAAGGAAGGATGTCGTGTCTACCAGTCTTTTATTTGATATTGATTTTGTTAACTGTACATAATGATTGTTGTTAAATGTAACCTAATTACTGTTTTGTTTTTGAACGTGCAATGTATATAGATTTGTTTTTTTTTGAGTGTGTGTTCTGAAGAATAAATGTAATGGATGCAATTAAATGCCTGCTTATTTTTTTCTTTAACTTTCAGCTAACTTTTTAAAGGTCTTTCAAGTTTCTTAAAGCTATTATCAGTAGACACATTTCATAGATGCGCTGGTAGCGCAATAGCGTATTACTTTGTGATAATACAACAAGTTTTTCAAAGTTCTCCCAGTGGCTTGGCAAACAGGTAATTACACATATTAGTTCATTTATCAATGATGAGGCTGCTCACAACTTGAGCAGTTATGCTGAGCTGATTATGTGCATCTTGAATTGTCATTGACTATAATCTAAATGTATAAAAATTAATGCCCTAATATATATATATATATATATATATATAATGAAAAACACAATTATTGATCCATTTTACTCGCTCTAGTTAATTAATTCAAGAGAAGCTGTGTAAAATTGCTGAAACAGCTAAACGCCTGTTACTTTCTCACATTCCGAATGAAAATTGCTGACCTAAACAAAATACTTTTAAAAAGATCCCTGTGTTTCCCTTACCTCTTATTTGTGAAACATGGAAATCCCCACTGAAATCCAAGTTGATAAGCTGTATAAAAAATATTTATCCCTATCCAAGTCTTGATATTTAAGACGAGGGATAATGATTTCCCGCCTCTTTTTTGTACACTTAGCTTTTCTGTGTTGTGCTCGTCGCTTTCGCTTGTGAATAATGCCTGCTCTCGTGATGGAATAAAAAGAATTAAACATTCAACCTGTATTCTCCATGATTTCGGCCACGACTCTGCTATTTATTCTCAGCAAATCATTTAAATGTGTTTTTCATTATCTTAATATTGGTTGGTTGGTTGGTTGGTTCTAATGGCACTTGCCTATGGACAAGCTCGCTGCTGGACCCAGCAGCAGTTATCTTAATATATATAAATTACGTGTCACGTTGTTTGTCCGCGATGGACTCCTAAACTACTTAACCAATTTTAAAATAATTTACACACCATTTACAGTTTAATCCAACTTAAAAGATAGGATAGTTTATTTTTCGAAATATCAATTAGTTCGGGAGAAATTAATTAAAACCCCTTAATTTCTGTTAAATTTAAACCTGTAATGCTACTTTCCGAGTGAAACACGGCCTTCCGGAGAAGCTATCGCTTATGCGTCCCGTTTCGTCCCGTAAAACCGCGTTTTTTAAATTGCCACAGTTACGCATCCGTTCACCTTATACTCAATATCGCAGTGGAATCGGATGAACTTTCTATCGTAGATCACGGAGGTATAATTTATTTTACAAAATTTCGACTCAAAAATTAAAAATTGATTTTTTTATAAGTCTATTTCGACGGGTTTATTTCTTGAACGGCCCTGTAAAATAGACGCTTACCTGGAGAAATACAGAAAATATGTTTCCTGAAAGACAATACGGTGTAGTATGCTGCAATACAATTAAAAAAATCGAATTTCTAAAACTGAATCTTTGACGCATTTTTTAACGAAGAGGCGAAATTTCGTTTTAATATTTAATTATACGAAAACTTCTCAAAATAACTTAATTTTTTTTTACATAAAATTCGATAATTTTTTTAAAATCGCGTGAAAGATTGTAAAAAATCTGATAGCAATTTTTTTTTTTTTTTTTTTTTTTTTTTGTCATTTATTGACTTTTCCTCTTCAACATCACAAATCTAATCCATTGATATTTTTGTCCTGCAATTTTTTGAAATATGTAGTACTAATTTGGAAATCCAAGAAAATGAAAATGAAAATATATATAATAAAAGAAAATATATAAAAGACTGAAATGTTGAAGAGATAAATAAAATATAATTAGTGTTGAAAAAATACAGATAGAGTCAAGTAGAAAATGAATGCGATACCAATGTCAAGATAAAAAAAATTTTAGATGCATAAAATGATTTAGATCAATAAAATATTTGCACTTCATTCAAATGGAACTGGGAATATTATAAATAACATTTTCACCAAAAAAAAGCTTATTTTTTAAGTTAAGAATAAAAAATGTGTAGTCTTCCAAAAGGAAATAAACAAAACAAATATATAAACAAAAAAAAGGAATTCAGTCACTTGAATGTTGCTACACAAATATAGGGAAAAAAAGGGGGGAACTATTACCACTTTTTTTTTAACATAGGAACAGTTAAATAACTTCATTTTAGCATCATTTATCATCCAGATTGGTTTGCTTGTAATAGAATTTTATGCATACCTTGATAATCACCCTTTTTCTAGCAAAATATTTTTAAACTTTAAATTCAATTAGAAAATTTCCATAGCATTATTTTAAATTTGTTGCATTAACTCTGGTCTTTCCATGCACTTTTAATGCAGTCAAGTCAAATAGTCAATACTGTATGAAGATCGTAAGCGTCGGCATTTTTCAATATCTAGTTATACACTGATTCAAACAATGATATAAATTTATCATCTGATTTCTTTTAAGCTGTTGATTCCAACATTATACAAATGAAGCACTACTGACTTACATTACTGGAAAATGCCTAACAATTATATCTGCTAAATTTTTACATAAAAATTGAAAAAAATAACAAGAAAAATCACTCAGCATATTAGATTTATATTTTAGTACGCTTCATATTTTAAAAAGCTACATTTACTGATTCCAAAAAGAAAGAGAGAGATTCAACACAAACTGTTTTATCAAACAAATAATTGGAATGTGGCCTTTTGCTTCAGTTTGATGGACTGATGTAAAATTAACTAGACCACGAATTGGTCAGACCAGCCTAAAACATAAACATTTTTTGTTTGGAGAGAGGGTACCAATGCATTGAATTGTAAATTCAGTTTTGAGGTAGGATATTAGATACTTGAAATAAATAAAATAATATAAATGAAGAGCAACATATATTACATGGCTATAAGACGGACTTTATTTTCTGTATAGTTATAAAAAAATAAATAATAAATCTAAGATTTTGATACTTATGCAAAATCTTCATAAGAAAATAAAGATTCATACCTTTTTCCGAGGTGTTGCAGTTAAGTTATTAAGCCATGGAATGGTGGGCAGATCATCATCAGAACTATCTGAATATGTGAAAGCTTCAGTTTTTTGGGGCATATCGTCATGGTTTCATATAATCTGATGAGTAGCACTTTGCATTCTTTTCTGTTTGTTTAAAAAAATTATAACTTTAGTATACAATAGTAATAAATCAAAATACAAAACAGAAAAAAAATGAAACTGATGAATAATGAAGGACTATCTATTCAATTCCTACTTGTATACTGAGCAATTATTTAAAAAAGAAATTCATTTTAAAAATAAATATACCAGCAAATCAAGCAAAAAAACCCACCTATTTAATTAGAGTCAAGAAAAACAAATGAACATGAAACATTAGATTGGGGAGATTCCCCCCCAACTTCTTTTTAATGAAGTCAGCTTAATGTCCAGGGTATCCTGTAAGAATTGCAGCGAAAGTATTAAGCTCCATCATCAAGATCCTTGACATATTTATTGTGAGTGCATTTTAAATATCATCTACAATCACGATTAATTAACTTGTTCAAATTTGGAAGCTGCTATTAGAATATTAATGGTACTTACAACCTGTTATTTTAATTTAAAAATAAAAGTTTTTATATACATAGAATTAAAAAAAAACTCAATTAAGATCTAAACTTAAAACTAGAAAAATTATCTAACATAACTATTATATCTGTAGTATTAAATAATTAATAGACTGAAAAAAATATAATGGATAATTTTTCTTTGCAGTGTCAAAGTATAATAATTCATGTGTATAAGATACTAGATTATTAGTTATTCATTTGCAAATTAAATGAAATATTTTTGTTATTCAGGGAACAAATGTAAAATAAGTAATTAAACACTTTATTTTCATTCATTACTATAATAATACATAGTTATATGTAAAGATATATCTTAATATAGTTTAAATAGTAATTAATTTCCAAACTTTTATCATAAATTAACTAATCTTTTCATTTCAAAATGTTATTTGATTTCCTGATCTAATTCCATCTCTTTATTTAAAAAATATGGCTCATTAAAATTGCCAAATTCAGCAAGTTCTCAAGCTTTAAGAAAGAGGAAACTCCTTAATGCTTACCACATTCATGCAAAGACACCTTAAATTCCCTTGCCTAAATCGACATACATAAAATCAGCATATCTTTATCAAAACCTCAGGAAAAACCATGGAAGGGAAAAATTTCTGTCACTTCTGCTCTTGTGTCATAATGTAGACTGGGGTAGTTCTTACAACTTATTCTTTGTATGTAAAATATGCCACCAGTGACAAAATAAATTGATTTTAAAATTTCTATTACAGTTGTTAGACCTTCAAGCCACTGAAAGCTTTCAAGAAAAAGTGAATATTCTCTTTACATCCAATTCCAAAAACTGTGAAAAAACTGTATTATGTTAAGAAAAATTGAATAATTTGGACCATGACAAAAAAAAAAAAAACATTTTGATGGACAGTCAAATTTTCCCAATAAATGTATATAATTCAGATTTTGATGCAGGAAACATGCATTCTTCAACACTTTTGATATACTTCAGTAAGTTTTCTCACATTTCATTCAGCTTATTCTGCAGTAATTGCATTATTCACTAGTTGTAGTTTTACAAAATATTTAGGGAAGTTCTCCACAATCAAAAATTTTTTGGTTATCCTTCCTTGCCACTAAGAAAATTGAATCAATACACACTAAATTTTAAAAAATTGCTAATATCTTATATCGATGTCTAAATGAATTGTCGATTGTATTTATTCAGGCTAAAAGCATCTATAAACAAATTAGAAAATTCTTTCTGTATTTCAATATTTAATAAAATGAAAAACTTTTTAATTACTGATTAACTATGCATTGAAACAGAAAAAATCTTCCTCAAACCTAATTTTTCAGTAAAATAATGATCCTAGAATAATTTTGACTATGGAATGACTAGTGACATTTTTTATTTGAACCACTTCTTCATATATAGTGTATAATTTTTTTTTTCATTCCAAAGCCTAACATGCAAATTTATATGCTTTGTTTGCAAAAAATTCTTGAATATTTTATAGTGCATTAGATTATACACATTTAAACAATTTAATATAATTAATAAAATAGTTAAAAATGATATTTTAATAAAATACATATCAGTTCAGCTGAATTGTACTTTGACATGGAAATGGTATATAACAGTAATTTTACTGTTTAAGTTATTGAATGACCAACCGAAACAGGACAGTATAATTAGGCCCAGGTACTGGAGAAGAGAAAAAGTTATAAATATATCAATATGGATTTTTCTTATTGAATTAAAATACTATAATGTGTAAGGAAGATTTTAAACAGGAATATAGATATTAAAATGCATTATACAATGAGCCCCCCCCCCAAAAAAAAATCAAAATAATATATCAGACAAATAGACCAGGAAATTTTTTAAAAATAGGTAGATCTGAAAAATATTAAATTTTTGGTACTTAATAATTAATGGTGAAAGAGCCATAACTCACATTAAATGTGGCACCAAAACGCCACAATTTATGAGTGCATTTGAGCATGGTTTACATGAAGAAAACAAACATACAGGAAAAAAATTGTATTTTTATCAATGAATACTAATTCTACACTGTAAGTTAATAAGTATCTTTTTTCTTTTGATCATGACAAATTTCTTTAATTCCACATAGTATACTTTATACAAAAAGAAATCCCTGATTAAAGATTTCAGATCAATATCTATATCCTTTTTTGAAAAATTAAGCTTTGCCAAAAAATAAACAATAGTAAAAGAAAAGGCTTATAATTTTTTTCTTTTTATCTAAATTCGTCAATCAAAAAAATTAATCCATTCAAATAATGTTTTATGATTCAATTGGTATTACAATGATTAAATTAAATATATATATTTCTATTAGTGGATTCCAACAAAGAAAAAAATTGCCAGCACTTTTTAACAAATCTTTACTTATTGAAAAAATAGAAAAGATATCAATCTCCTGTTCTTTGAAAAAATAAAGTGAATATTGATCTTCTATTTTTTGAAAAAATAAAGCAGATATTGATTAGAAACTTATCATGTATTTATTTTTGTTTAAAACTTACTTTTGAGGGATAGTAAAAAATGTACTCATATTGAAAAAAGAATTAAATATATTTCCAATTTTGTCCTTTAAAATTTTTTTCCCTATTTTATTTGCATTATTGTAAATGTTTGACAATTTATTATAGCTTTTTCTAATACCAATAATTTTCTAGTTTAAATTATCCCCCAATATCAATAGTTTTTTTTTTTTTTTACAGTTATAATTGATGTTATAACTTTCCTCTCTTCTCCAATTCAGTCCAATAAACAGATCACAATGCTTGTTTGTAGATTTCATGTCCAACTCCACAGTTTAAACATGTAAAATTATTATTAAGTTATTATTTTACATATTTATATTATATATGACACTTCAAAAGATCCATAATGTATGATGTATAGCTGGATGAAATTTTTTGTATTTTCTTAGTCTACATGCGAAATTTCGATGTCTAGGAATATTTCTCAGAATAAATTTAAAATATCTCTGTAAGAGTTATATGAATAACAACTCAACTTTATGATCTTTTCATTTTAGCATTTAAACACAGAGAAGACAGAATAAATGGCATACAAATATTATTTTTAGTAGATGAATATATCGATTGCATGGAAATTCTGATTACTTGCTTTCTGTTCATCTAAACTTCACAGAGAGAAATGACAGTATTCCTACTTGAACATCTTTTATCACTAATGGAATGTTCATGGCAAAACCTTATCATAAACTAGTGTTTGCTTCACTTCCAAAATTGTATAGCTGCACATTTCACTAACTTTTTGTAGACTTAAAAAGATTTTTAAAGGCCTCAGATAGTAAAATAAAAAAGACCAAGAAATTTTAAAGAATTGCTACAGCCTTGTTTATTTTCAAAAGATTAAATATTTCCATTCTCACAGGATGATTGTTAAATATACTAACTCATACAAAAAAGATCCTACTCACTCCTCTGTAATTTAAAATTTAAAAATGTATTACAGCAGAAAAATAATGACCATATGCTTATAGTAACAATTATGAGTAGACTTTCTAAATATGTTAAAAACAACATTACAATGCAATGAATAATAATAATAATAATAAAAAGTTGAATTTGAATGACTTTCCAAAGTACGAGGAGATTGTTAAAAAATTTAAAAAAATTAAATAGTTCAAAACTTATTATTTCATTTTATTGTTATTACATTTAATGGTACTTTTCCATTAACCCAACGACAGTGAAAAATTCCCAAAAAAATTTGGTGAAATTCCAATTGGCAATTTTTTGCTTTAAAATTACGGTAAAAAATTTGATGGATTTCTACAATATTTGCCAATTTTTCGCTGCTGCCCCGCTAACGGAAAAACACTTATTTAACTTTTATGCTAAGAGTAATGAAAATGCACAGAAGTCAGAAATGTCATGTATATAGTAAGAACAAGTAAAAAAGTTTTCTTCAGAACAACAATAATTTAATAACTTGCAATAACTTAAAAGCATTAATATGTGAAATGATGAAAAAGTAAGCAAAAATAAATTTACATCTGAATTCAAATAGTAAAAGTTTAAGATTAAATGTTTAAGATATATTTTAAACAAATACAATTCCAGAATGCATATCAAAAAGTTTTAATTCTTCAGATTCCATGCATACATTCAATAATTATTTATCATATAAATATAGATAAGAAACATTTCATAATTATATTTCAATGCCACTAAGAGAGAAAGCGAATAACATTGGGAAAGGAAAAGAAAGAAAAATATTTCATCAATAGTCAAATTCTAAATCCTAATCAGTAAAATGAATAATTCTCTATTTTAACCTTTATTTTGATATTAAACAAAAAGTAAGAAAATGGAAATTTCCAATAAATTATTTATAAAATAATTTGAGGTAAATAACCCTTTAAATGCCCTTAAACAATTTGCCTTTACGTATTATTTTTAGCCTTTACTTGTTGTCACATTAGCAACCCTGATTTTTTATTATTATTGATTTTACTTTGATTTCTACACATACGAATTTAAATAGCAATTTTTTGACAAACTGAATTTAAAAAATTCAACTGACAGCTCATTATCAAAAAAGTTAATTTCAGTATATCAAGTGTAAAAAAATGAAAATATCAACTAAACAACGAAAAAATAAAAGAATATTTTAGCATAGTTTAAATACTGGTTAATTAAAAGATTTTAAATTATAAATTAAAATATGTTTTAAATATAGAATAATGTAATTTTTGGTTATAATAAAAAATTCAATTTGCAGTAGTTAATTAATTAAAAGTGTTCCATTAATGTTCTAAAATTTAAAAAAAAAACAAGATTTTAATTTGAATAATTTAATTTTCCCGATCCTCGTACTAACAATTAAATTACTCTAAAAATATAAGTGAAAAAATTTTAAAAAGTCTGTAATATCTATATTAATGCTTCCTTATTAAAATGCTTATCTTTAATCTAGTCCTGCAAATAACAAATGGTGTAGTTAAAATAAATTTTACAAATTTTTCTAAGGCCAATTTCGACATATTAAATACAAAGATCAAAATTCGCTTAGCCTTCGCATCACTCTTCTACAAATATAAAAACTTAGAGAAATTTAATATTTTGGAAGATTTTAATTTCTGAGTAACGGTAATAAAAATTTTAAACTTACCATAAATTTCACATACAACAATTCATTCTACAAATTTCAAATATCAACACCAAAACATCATTGAAATATTACTAAATTTCCCGATTATTAATCTTTTTTAGATATGAAACTCATTCTAACAAGTTAAAAACATTTTATATTCATAGAATAAAGAAATAATTCACATCCGTTCAACTATCTGCGAAAATACTCCAAAATACTATTATATACTATTATAGACAGATGTGGAGTCATTGCAGTAAACATCATAGTAAAAGTTGTGATATTGAGCATGCTCAGATTTACCAGGAACAAAAAATAGATATTAGAATAAATAAATAGCCTCGTAACAAGTGCTCTATCCTATCTTATGGTATTCCAATGATTTATATTAATTTTTTTTTTTTTATGTTTTACAGTCTTCAAGAAAATTTTAATCTAGACTTAATGGAATTCTAGATTAAAATTTATTGTACAGCTTATAAAGACAGTACATATTGTTTGTTGTTAAAACTATTTTCGTTACTATTGTTTTAAAATACATGTTTTAATGTATATTGTGCAACATATATATATTTCCTGAAAATTATGTCCCAGATGTTCAATCTGAAGTGGACATGCGAATAGAAAGAGAAATTAGTTAAGAATATTACTATAATGTAGTAAAAATTAAAATGAATTTAGGAATAAAAATTGATTAAATTATGAAATAGAAATTAAATAATAATTTTAAAGAATTGGGATTTTAAAATAATAATTTAATCCTATTGTACCAAAATATTGTATAATATTTCAGGAGTATTGAACAATATTGTAAAATGTGAGGTTTCTTTAATGTGAACAATAGAAAAAGATCTATCGCATCCAGTTTTAATCCCAAAAGTTTATTAACGTGTAGATATGAGACACATAACACAAATAAAATCAAAATACGAAAAAAACACCACACTTATCCTATCATCAATTGATTTCTCAGTCTTAATGTCCAATCTTATTTTTAAGACAGGAGGATGGTTCTTATGGAGAGAAAAAATGAAAAAACTGCGAGGAAAGTATGATTTGTTGATTAAAAAAAAATACGCGATGTCAGTTGGTTTTCATTTATAGATAACGGGAAGTTTAAAAAAAAAAGAAAATACTTGTTTTTATGCAGCTGATTATACTGATTAAAAACATTCTTTCTAACGGATTTGAATATCATTTTGTTCGTTTTTATTTAATGATGTTTCAATTTTTAATGCTGCTGTTGATTGTGTGCGATACAAAGTTGTTGTTTTTTGTTGTTGTTCTTAAAGATAAAAATTCTTTTTATATATATAAATGCGGCATTAAGAGCTCTTAATGTGTTTATTTTATTCCTTAAAGGATTTATGTATTAAACGATTCTTTTTATTTTCTTAGTGTTTAGTCTGTATGGATATTTAATCTATACCTACCAAAAATAAAGTTTGGGTTAGGAAGAAAAAAAAGAATAAGGGGAAAAAAATGTTTGTAGAAGGAAAAGTAATGAAGAAAGAAAAGGGTAAAAAAAAGAATTTGCAGAAAGAAAAAAATGAAAGAAAAAAGAAAAGAAAAGTAAAGAAGGGTGTGTGTGTGTCACCATCATTTCCTCTGTGGGCATCGTTTTCCAAGCTGTTGTTAAACTTTCGCATCTCTTGAAAACTAAATGTGTCTTTATTCGTTTAGTACGTTTACGTTTATGAAAATTTGAATCTCATTATTCTATAAAAATATAGAATTGCAGACCTTTCCCTCAACCATTTAAGTAAAATATCAATTCCGGGACAATCATTACATGGATAGAAAGAGAAAGATGAGTAGTACAATGAACAGAACATCGGAAGAAAATAATACTATAAATGAATTATATGACTATCAAAATTTGTTTGGTTAAAAATATTTTGGTGAAAAACCTGTTATGAGACACAGCTACATAAAATATTATTTGAAAATTTTAGCGAGCATTAATACTGGCGAACCGACTAGTCGCCGAAGGCGACTAGTTTTAAATAAATAAATAAACTTTCTGTTTTCTACGATCAAATCTGTCAGTAGTTACATATAAATATTAGATCAATTACAGTCCAATCACTGTTGGGGAATCCTGGTAGCATATCTCCTTTGAGAGCGTCTATGAAGTGGTCTAAAATCGCCAACTTTTGCAGAAGAACGATATTCAAATTTTTATACATTATTCAGTTTTAGTGAATGATTTAGTTGTTTGGAAATCAACAATTTTTCTTTAAAATATTGATGTTTCAAAAATACTTTGTTATCATTAAAAAGATAATTTTTTGAGCTCTATCTTGATGCACAAATCAATTGTGTGCTGTTATAGTTTCGGAAGTTATGGCGTTGTAAATTGTATAAAGTGAATCCTATTTTAAATCTTGTTATCCCTTAATGTAATAAATTATTGGATGTATAAGGCCCAATGCTAGTAAAATTTATTGATATTAGATAAGAATATTATCTGTAATGCGTATAAACAATGTTGAATGAGAAAGTGTTTGTATTAGTTGGCATTTAAACACTTTAGTTTTTCAGATTCCAGATGCAATAGTTTTTGGGAAATTCGTTAGTAGCTAAGTTTTTAATCAAGTTGTTTGTCGCTATTATGTAATCATTTTTGTTTTTACATATATTTCTAATCCTATTAAACTGTGAGAATATAAGATTTTTGAAAATCCTGGAGTTTAAATTAGAGTGGTAATTACTAAGTTTAATTATTTTAAAGTTAAATTCATCCCTTTTATCATAGATACCTATTAAAGTTTTTCCATTTGAAATTTCCAAATTTAAATCTAGATAGTTTGCTTTATATTGATTGTTGTATTGCAACATATCAATATAACATTGATTGTTATATTGCAACATACAAACTCTAATAACTAAGGGACTAATGTTTTTTCAAAAGTAAAACAAAACTATTAAACTGTAATCTTAACTTAATAGATGGCGCTTCAGATACTCATATATACCGAACATGCTTGGGGATCCAAATGCGCAACTAAGCTTATTGTGATTTCTATACGAAATGACAGGCTTATAAGCTCTGGAGTTCTTCCTTTTTGGTATGTGTTTGGATTTCTTTGTATTGTCTTGGGTGAGGCTCTGAAAGTTTTTTATTTTAGTATAAAAAAATGTTTAAAGTAATTTACTTAAACCTTTGGCTTGTTTGTCTATTTTGGATTAAAATTGTTTCTTATATTTGCCGTGCCTGTTGGCTTATATGTTTTTTATGCTGTATTGCTGTCTTACGATCTTTTATGGGATCTAATCTATATGTGTAATCCATCAGGATTCAAATTTTTTTTTTTATTTTCTGTGTAACTAATTTTTCTCTAAGGTCTCAATTTTCTGGGATTTTCGGGTCACGAGGGGTCATTTTTTGACAATCTTGTCAGATCCCTCACAGAAAAAATCCCTGTTTTGAATCCCTGCCTGAGGGTGACCCTTGAAAAAGTCTTCAGGCCGGATTCATTATATTTCACATTTGATTTTAATTTTCACTTTAAACTTTTTCGTTTTTTGCTATGTTAGATTAAATCATTGGTATTCTAGTAGAAGCAGCACTAGCGCTCTCTAAATACAATGTTGTGTGTAATTCTCAATTTTTGGTTCATAAAATTTGATATTTTTTCCATCTTTATCTTTGTTATGATAGTTATATATATATATATATATATATATATATATATATATATATATATATAGTTCAAATTTTTAATTGTTAATGAAATACTTTTTTTATTCATCTAATCAAGTTCAAATAATTTTTTAAAAACTTGTAGTGGATAACGTTTGATGTTAATACAGTTTTATTTTAACTTTTTATTCACTAACTGTTATTAATTCATTAAAAACTATTAATCTTGGCAAAAATTTTGATTTCTCCATCGCCGAATAAGTAGTAAAATCCGTTTGTTTTTTCCCTGTGCCAATGAGGTTAGGCTGAACATGTTTTCGGCCCATTACTTCAAAGGATTCTGTTTATTTTCTTAATGTTTGATGCATTTAAAGTTAAACATTGTTAGTTAATAGATTTTTGATTCATTTTGAAGCAATTTCAAATTAAAATAATACAGAATAAAGAAAATTAAAAAAAAATTAAATCTGAGTTGCGTTATTTCAACTGACATAAAAAATTCATGATTTTTGCGTTGCCTTAATTGGCATTGAAAATCCAATGCTAGAATAATATTTTGTTCATTTATTTATACTAAGCGTGTGTGTGTGTGGTGGACGCTAAATCTGTCGTGGTCACAAAGTCTCCCATGTTAAGAGTAATACCATTTGAAATACTGAGTCAGAGGTGACCGTTCTCTGTTCAAGATCTAAATTACGATCTGCAGATGAATGAATGAAAGGTATGAAGTTCGCCCCGTAAAAAGGGTTTGTGACACTTGTGTCAGCTAGAAGTCAGACTTCTGCCATCGGGTGCTCAAGGGTGCATACCCTCAAAAGCTACTGCACCCCTCCTTCCGTTGTAAAGCGGAACACGAGAACAGCAATTCTAATTATTTAATAAAAAGTACTTAAAATAATAAAAAAAATTGTTGAACTTAGTAGGAATTGACTTGAAATTTGTTTAATTTTTTTTAATTTTTTAAAAATTTATTTGATCCTTCTTTTCAATTTTCCATTCAAACTATTTATATTGTTGATAAAAGAAGAAGCTTTCGCACAGTTGCCGTGGATGAGAAGTAAGGTGCCACCTTGCGAAGCGCAATGTTGCAGGTTCGGAACTCAGCCAGGCAGCATTGCCTTAATGTTTGAGCTGTGATTTAAGTTTATTGTTACTCATTTATTAATGTTCCAGAAGTTTCTAGAAACTTTTTCTATAAAAGTATAAATTGGGATTTACACCAGCATTCAGTTCAGTTTTTCTCGAACTGCATGTAACGAGTTGCTGTAAGTTAATAAACTTGATTTTGTTTCACTTTGTGACTTGTTATTCTTTGCATCTTCGTGACAATATTTAAGAAAATACTTTTAAATACAATTATCTATAATAGGATACAGAATCAACATTTTTTTAGCGAAACTTGTTCATCTTTTCCTTGTAAAAATTTTAATTTTTTAAGAACTTTCAAATCAAAATTGGTTATATTTAAAATGTAATCATTTTTAAAAGAATGAAATTTTCAAAAAAAACTATTTGATACAATTGAGTGCTTTTCTTTGTTAAAAAAAATAGTTTTCAGCTATTAAAAAAAATATTTTTGACTAAATGACTAATAAATGCGTTTTTAAATATATTAAAAGTGCACTAATAAAATTTTTAATATTCCAAAGTAGATTTGAATAGAATTTGACAGTAGCAAATAAGAGCTTCAAAAGTCTTTAATATGGATGTAGGATATCCCACAGAACTAACATCTGCCTTCATTTTAGTTTTGTCAACATCTGATGGTAAATGTAATTCAAAGCAAGAGTTGTAAAGGTTAGATCATTTCCCAGAGGACGATAATTTTCAATTAGTTTAGCATTCCAGAACAACGCCATATATTGAACTTTTGAAAATCTGTCCCAATCAATATTGGGCAAACACCATACTAACATGCGTAAAAGTAAGATGTCTATTTTCACACGTTAGCGATTCCCGCAAAGCTACGCGGTAATATATTTTCAGTCATAATGTCGTCCTACTTCTAACGTCTTCCTAGAGGAAATAATCTAACTTTCTGATCATTAAATATCTCCATGTTTTAATTCTTTTTAATATTTCCCTGTAAATACTCCTCATGTAAATATTCCCCTTTAACTCTAAATAAATTCTTTTATTTTTACTAAAGAAGTCTCTTCATCCTTCGTTTGTATTATTTTAATTTTGGTTTAGAAACTAACCCGTAAATATTAAAAAGCCCCTAGACATCACGGCACTAAAACCCTGCTATCTGAAGAGTCTAATTTTTTTTAAAAGGTTTGGTTAGACTCCCGCACGTATTATTATTTCACTCGAAGCATTCAGAAGTATAATGTAAAAATAACAGAAAAATGTCAGCGGACCTTTAATTTCCATTGAACTCACGTATTATATCTTTCATTCAGGTTTGTTGCTTTTAGTAAATCTTATTGGAAATCCTTATATTTGAAATATATAAAGATTTATATTTATGAAACTGAAAACAAATTTATGCCATTATTGTTAAACTGTGAAATACAATAGATAAAAGAAGCTTCGATTTGAATAAAAAGAAAAAAATGTGAGCTGCAGTACACAGGAGTCTGAATTTACATTTTATGGTCACTGTCCTTAATGAATAGATTTGGAGAACAATTTGAGTTATTCGAATTATTTTCGGAAGTTTCTGTAGTTTTTATAGAAGAAAAGTCTAAATATTACCAATTCTTTTTTCCCTTAAAAATTTTTACCATCACATTCTTTCCTTAAGAAAAGGGATTTAAATTACTAATATAGAAGACAGCACACACAAAAACTAAGTAGCAAAATGTAGAACAATATTGAATAATATCGGGAAATTATGCTTTATAATATATAAAAACTGCATCGAATAATATTGTGGTACCCTAGCCTCACATCAATGGACGCTCATCTTATTTCCCACCAAAACTTTCCCACTAGCGGATAATAATAGGAGTGAGACAGTTGACAGCTGGACGAGGCGAGAAGATGACAACGTGTTTAAAAGACGAACTTGATTATCCATTTCATCCTTTAAATTAGTCATCATTATTTGTTCAGCATTAACATAATTTTATTGTCATTCATTAAATTCTAAATTATCATCTGGTCTTGTTATTGATTGACCATCTTAGCTCCTACAATATTAGGCAATTATGTTTTATATTATAAGAAAACTGCATTCCATAATATAGGAAAACTATATGGTATCATTCTGGGGTAATTATATTGTATAATATTGGGGTCCCATATTTTATAATATTAGAAAATATTGATTAATGTAACAAAACTCTCACATTATTCTCATTGTACAATATTGTTTTTCAAATTTTCATTATTATACTACACAACGTGTAGATACGAGGGGTAGATATATATATTACCCTAATTTAATCAAATTTTATTAGTAATTAGAGAGAAAACTACTACTTTATTAAAAATATTCGGCAACGAGATTTCGCTGAAATTTCATATTTTAAGTTTTAAAGCATTCAATCCCTCTAAAAAAGGAAAAAAATCAATTGTATGATTTACCTGTGTGCATTATATGAGCATTGTAATTCAAAATTTTTAGAATATTAGCTCTCTTTGAATGAAGTCATTCAAACAAAACCAGCATATCTTTCAAATGAGTCAAACAAGCATCAATGAAAAACTTACTAACTTTTTCCTTTGAAATAAAATACGAAGAGGGGATTTTATATTTTATTTTGCATATTTTATCAACATAATGAAATAAAATATTTAAATTTGCATATTTAGAACTTTGTTTACATTAACTTTACTCATCACGGCGATTTTTAGATTAAATCCTTATACAGTCCAAATACATTTGTAAATATTTTGGTTTTGATTCTTTGTTCAAGTTTCAAAAATCTGATTTTTCAATAATGCACTCTAGGCCATATTTTAAAATAAAATAAAGGAAAGATAATAATTTTAAAAAGTAAATAAATAAATATGTATAAATGAATAAAAAAGTTTGCTTTTGAAAATTTTCTATCAGAATTTTTGGTAAGCATAGATAGAATATCATTTCTTTACACTGATGTTATCCATCAAGATCTTGATATGTAACCTGCATTTTGAAGATACCTATATTTAATCTTTTTCTTAATATTCTAATTTTTATTTTTATGAATTGCATCAACGTCAACGTTTATGTGGTAAATAAGTTTGAGATAATAATAACTTTCTTATAGTTCAAAATTTTTAAAGCGATTATTTTTAAACTGTTATCTCTAAGTTCATTCCAATAATAAATGGCAATAAAGAGGGGGGGGAAACTTGGTATTACTTCCTTAATTCGAATTTGTAATTAAAATTATTTAATTAAAAAAGTTGTGGAAGTTCCCAATATTTCTTGTCCAGTCGAACACATCAATAAACATTCACATTTCGAGATTATTCGCGACGGTTCAGCTTACTTTCACGCCAATTTCTATTTCATAGCAGAATAATGATTTTTTAATATTTATTTTCTCTAATCGAAAGGAATTCTATGTGGCATGGAAAACTCATTTTACCGATATTTCTAATAATATTTTAAGACCCTATTTATCAGTTAAGCCTAAGCGAAGTGTTGAATTTAGTGCAGTTTCGTAAAAGCGTTCAATGAAGCAGCATATATTATCATTTGATTGTTGCCATTCGTCTTAAGAAATAAGACTTTTTTTCTGTGCTTTGTACAGATGCATAATCCAGGATCTTTTCAATCACAACCATCTTCCTAATTGTTTTTTCTAAATATCTGTTTCAAATAGCTATTATTTCGATAAAATTTTAATTAAAAAATAATAATTAGGATTAATAATAGAATTAATTAATTATAATTAATATTTAATTCATTAAATTACATTATATAGAATTGACTTACTTTTCATATTTATCTAGAGGTCGCATCAAGTAGATGATCCTCAACTACCTGTGAGTTGTTAATCAAAGCTTTCCCCTCGCATTTGATTGGGAAAGTACCTTCGTTCAGATGGTCAATTAAAAATTGGGGAACGTGCTGATTGTTCGTTTGTCGTTGGAGATGGCCTAGGAAGCCCAAGTAAAAAGGAGCCGGATAATGATGGAGAGAAGAGGAGACAACGAGAGATAAAGGACGTGAGTATTTGGAGCATCGGAAATTAGGCTTGGAATTCCGTATGCTCCGGTGAGAATTTTGCATTGTATCGTACGCAGCCTCGCCCTGTAGGTCGAGGCCATGTGAAATTCATCTGAACGTCGGGAATAAAATTCGTTCCGTCGTGCGGACTATCTCGTCCTGTCGAAGGTGTGAAAGCTCATCCGAGCATTGGGAAAACTTCTGTTATTCAGACAGCCTTGTGTTCTAGGCTGATTTTCCAAGGAGTTTCCTCAAACTCATAAATTCATGATTTCTACAAACCCAGCAGATTAATCGAAAATACGGATAAAACCCGAACCTTAGGCTGGAGTTCACGAAGAGCTCCGTCTTATCCGTTCCTCTAAAGGAGAGTTTTCTTACTTATCTGAAACTCATCACCTTCCTTCCCCTAGTGGAACTCTGATTTAATTCTACTTAATTGTTTGTGAACTATTAATCAAGAAATGTGTAACTGTGTGTAATATATATGTATTGCAGCTGAAAATAAATTCTGGATTTAATTACCCGACGAACTGAGTTTGTTTTCGGGCGCGACTAACCAGAATCCCCAACCCAATATCCGGATAGATCTTTGGCTCAGAAAAGGAGCTTGGGAGGGTACGTGGTTACTCTATGAAACGATTGTATAGACACACAGAAAGATGCTAATCATCAAGCAGGTATGCATCTCAGAACAGGAAATTTAAGTTATGGATGGCATAAAACACTCCTACTATGGCAATACAAAAGGCGAATTAGATTTGACAAAACCATGTTACTTTCTCTACTAGTTACTTTCCCTGGGAAGCATGACTTGAGCCAGGTCGATCCGGTTAATCAGGAAGCAATATTTTAATATCGACTTGTCTTTGGTTGGAACTTAGCATTCATTTCTCTCTCCTCTCCCGAGGTTTTGTATATTAATTTTGATCATTTAGTAATGTAACATAGATGAATAATTCTATCACTTTTTAAATCGTAAACATACTTTTCCAGACACATGGCCGAAATGAGGATAAAAAGACGTCTGCCCACATCGCGATATAACAGCCAAGTGACAGAAATATTTTTCCTTCAGTGATTTTACTACAAGAATGTGAGAAATATTATTTTGACACGTATAGACTTAAGAAAATGAATCTTTGGTATCTTTTAAAGGTATGTGTGTGAATGATAGCTATTTTTATCTCGTCACTCTGAGTTGGGAAAATGCAACAATCACCATTTTTCTAGATCTTGTTTTAGAAATAATTAAATCAAAATTGTGAATTGGATCATGAAGTAAGAGAGCATTTTAGTATGAAAACATTGGCTAACTTTAAATAATAACTAGGAAATTAAGTAAGCTTTAAACTAGATTTAAAAATAACATTACATCTATATATGTTGCATATTTTTAAACGAGATGAATACTGCAGTGTCTTTTTCCAATTTTTGATTTAAATAAGAATTTTTAAAAAATGGGAAAAACTGCATAGAACATTTTTTCTTTCTTTTACTTGATTAAAATATTTTTAAATACTCTTTTAAATTAAAAAATTAGGTTGAATTCGTAGATCACGATAGTTTCATTAATAAAAGGGATTTTTTTAAATTACAAACCAGAAACTATTAAGAAAAATACTGTATTTTTTTCTTCCGGATTTCGAAGAATAACATAGGACAAAAGCCCTGAATGATATTTTCGTTTAGAAATATTTATAAATATAGTAATGATAAATATGAGATTCGAATCAGCTAAAGATTTCACTTCGAAAATTTAAAGTAATATAATTTAAAATTAAACTTTTCACAACAGTTAAAGGTTATTATATCTATTCTGCTCAGTCTTATTAATTAATTTTTAAAAAAAGATTACTCGGAAAAATTAGTTTACATTATTTTATCATTTTTTAAATCAATCATTCAATTTAACTTAATACAGAGAATTTAATAGATTAGAAACATACCTAACCAGTATCAAATACATGATCCACATATGAATATATAGCTTTATAGCTCAGCAATTAATTTAATGATTGTTTGGATAGAAAATAATGTAGGATGTCCCTCAAGGCGTTCAGCATACAATATTTACAGATTTTTATACAGTATGTCAAGACAAATATTTTGATTCATAACATGTGAGGGTCACTGAGTATAGCGTCATAGTGTAACTAATGTGTGAAACTTGCGTTATGAAAACTTCAAGGAATGAGAGAAAAAAAAGGAAGGGAAAAAATGAAAATCAATGTTTATAGAGAACTTTCAGCACAACAAATTTTCGAAACGTCGGTCTTTCGAACAAATTTTATGATGAAGTCTGGAGTCGAAATTCGCAGAACATGTGTTCCAATTTCTTTGACCTCGGTTTCAATTGCTGCTCCTAAATCGTCCAATGTTGAGAGCTATGTGAGACACACTATGTCTTTCTAATACCCCTTTAAAAAGTCGCATGGGTTAAGATCTGAGAGTAAGGTATCCACTTTATATCATTGTTTAGTTTCGTAATGGAATGCAGCTCGATCAGTCTACGGTGAAAATGTTCCGCTAAGAGATAAAAGTTTCACTGAGTGATGTGAGATGTAACAATATCTTGCATAAATAAATAATCGCTTATCCTTTACACGTTCTTTTGAATGCCCTGCGTTCGTTTATGCTGTGGTGACCATAGTCATCTAAGGAATTTTCTATGTTGTGCAATCGTCATGTGCATAATAATTTGGAATACAAACTTTCGGATTCGTAATTAAGGTTCTTCGTATAACTAGATTATGACGCTGTATCCGGGGACCCCACGTGTTACATATCAAAATACTCATCATGACCTGTTATATCCGAATCTGTAAATATTAGACTCTGCATATTTTATGGAACTCCCCGTACAAAGAAATTTGTTTAAGAAAAGAAAATAACGACCAGAGTTTCTGTCATCTCTTTTAAGGTAAATTTAATTTTAGCTCTACAAATTGAAAAATTAAATATCAAATATTTTACTTTAAACGTTAGTATTTACATAATTTCATAAAGCAGCTCTTCTTTAAATGATTATAATTCTTCTATTGCATAAGAAATATCCTGCTTAGGATTTTTTATATCAATATAGTAAATTTTTCTAAATCTTTTTCTTAATATCTATTTTGATGAAAGCTATTATGTGAAAATTACTTTTCAATGAGCTTTTCTTCTGTATTGGAAAAAATATTCCAATGTTTTAAATGTGGAAAAATTCATATAATTATACATCCTTTATTATTATTTTTTTAAATCATAAAGGCTTTCTTATATTTAAAAATATGGATGTGATACAATCAAAGATATGGAATATGTATAAAAATATTTGGATGAGAAAATAAGTTGATTTAAAAAAATGGAATGATAATTCTACCATAAAAATAGAATTATCATTCCATTTTTTAAAAAATTATTATTCATTTTTGTTTGTAAATTGTATTCACTTTTTTTTCCAAAAAGCATTTGAACATTTTTGGATGTATTATCGATAAATTCCCATCGAATTTCTGAGAAAGGAAAGAATAAAATCTCATAATGGATGAAAAAATGCATTTGTGCGTTTCTATATTTCAAAAAACGCCCAAAAGTTCCAAATTTTCAAAGATTCGGTTTAAAAGAACACGACTATCAACTTTTTGTGAGAATCAAAATTTATAAAGGCTTAAAAAATGTAAATAGGCAAGAAATGAAAATAAGCAGAAATTTTAACAAAACCATATCATCCCATCAGTATATGTTAAAGAGAGGAATATTTAAGGAGAAAGGTACTTCCTTTTCTTTGTGTAGGAAGTAGTATCGGCATTTCTTGCAAAATAAGTTTTTTCCCCCATCGTCTTATCATAACAAGAAATTGTTGATTTATCAAACATTCAACAATAGTTGAACTTCATTGATCTAGAAGTAAATTTTAAACCTTTAAATAAATATTAAAATATTTTGAAATTTAAATAAAAATAACTTTTTTAGATTACATTAAATTGCAGTATTCTTGTAAAACAAAATAAGTAAATGAATGATCTTCTTGTATTACAAAGAAGTTTATTGTGACCCCAAAATAGTTACATACATTATGGCTTATTTCATAAAAAGCATTTAGGTCGTCGTCTTGAAACACCAAGATTAGTTTCTTAGCTTTCTTGGTTAATAACTGTATTTTAATCATGCAATTTTGCAAGTCATTTTTCAATCCCTTTTCAAAACCAGGTGCTATTAAATAGTTTTTTTTAATTATATTTTACATTGTACCTTTTTACGTCAGATTTTTTTTTCTTGGTTTGCTCTTTCATGCTGAATTTCATCTCATTTTGTTTGATTTCCATTTTTCCTCCCTTTTTCTTTTATTTTTAAAAATAAATTTTTAAAAAATGAATCCGCAATAGAAAGAAGAAAAAAAAGGTACCTCAATGCCATAGAATTTGAAGAACTTTTTGATGATTCTATTTAGTCAATATCGAATTTTTCCAAAAACAGAAATCGAAATGAATTTTTATCAGTTATTTTCTTTTATAAATTATGCACTTTTGTGAAGTTTCTAAGATTTCATTAATATTTTTTTAGAAAAATGAAAATTTTTGTTCTGAATACATTTGTTTAAAAATTCATCATATACTTAAATTATTGCAACATTCTACAGCTCATTTCATAAAACCTTTTTATACTTACAACTTTTTCCTTTAAAGTTTCTCTCTCAGGTTAATGTATTTTTTGAACAAAATAAAGACAGGTGTTCCACTTTATATCTGCCTTCACTCCTTATCTCGAAACAAATTTAGGTAACCATTTCAAAAATTTGTCAATAAAACTGCTATTTTATATTC
The DNA here is from genome assembly GCA_026289955.1 of Argiope argentata. Taxonomy (NCBI): domain Eukaryota; kingdom Metazoa; phylum Arthropoda; class Arachnida; order Araneae; family Araneidae; genus Argiope; species Argiope argentata. Next base: position 2,134,310 of record JAOUZG010001441.1, on the reverse strand, counting down.
TTCTTGCATATCAAAATCTACCTTCAGAATGCGATTCGACTCATCTATATGGTTAAAAAGTGTTCGAAACAACCATTAAGTCGCTGATAAGAACGATGATTCCGTCAACGCGAAACTTAAAATTTTAGATAATAGCAATAACACTCTCCTTCCCGATTAGCTAGAAAGACGGAAAAATGATCTAGAAATTTCGAGATTAAATTATTTCCTTATGGTGCATTTGGCCAATGATTGCAAAATGATTTGATCTGTCTTTAACCAATCTGTATATAGAGTAAAAATTGAATCTTTGCGCATGCGCATTTTTTCCAGGCACAATAAGCATAATTAACCTCGAAGAAGGTTAAAGCAGCATTCAAACGAGGTCACCGTGCGCAGTAGAAGATTGCGACTATTTCAGGAAGATCACGTGACAAGCAAAGGGACATAGGCCTTGATAAAACTACTAGCGTCTCAATCCCAACGTAATCCCTATGGGATGGACGAATCCATCGCGAGCTGTACTTTTCACAGGTAGGGACGTTTGAGTGAGAGGGGCACCAGGGATAAGCGTTGTCTTTTAAATATTGAGTTGTATCACAACACTTTCCCCGGTTCAGTTGAATCGTGTTTCGCAGAGCAGTATGTGGGTATAGTTTTGAGTTGCATTTCATAAACGGATCATTTATCATACAGAAATTTATAAATTACATAATGAATGAAGAGGTAATGTGGTATAGATATGTAAGTTTCATAATATGGAAATAAAACAAATCTTTATCTATTTCATACATGTTGATTTTTTTTTTGTCATATTATTCTGGTGCTTTTGTAGCTATGCAAATGCAAGTTAAATTTTTGTAAAAGTGATAAACTAACAGAAATGAAATAACTGACTGAATTTAAATAACGAGTTTTAAGAGTAGAAGACATATAACTCAAACATGATTTATTTATTTTTTAAAAAATAATCAGAACAGAATAAATTTAGAAAAATAATTTTATAAAGTACTAAATGTATATTAATGTTTCTAATTAAACCATAGTGTTAAAATAGAAATGGCATATAATAGACATGGTAGATATTGTACATTACAATATTATACATTTCTAAATGTATTGTTACAAGTTATTCTCCACTTCTTGATAAATAAGACAAATTAGTTTTATTACTTAACAGATGAATCTCAATTAACAAGCTATGAAAATATGAACCGTCTTAATGCATAAAATAAAACTGTATTTCATGTTTTATTGATAATTTAAGTACTTCTGTTCAAATTAATTATACATAAATTATAACAGAAATGTACATATAAAACTATTTTCATATGATGAATTCTTTTTATTAAATATCTGTTAACGATTTAAAGTTGCAAAAAATTGAATTTTATGATGTTATTTTTTTTAACATACAATTATTTAAATTGAATTTTCTTATGACAAATATGAGATTATATTCAGTGGTATAAAGTTATTAAAATGTAACTCCCCACAAACGTTTAGGAGGAAACAAGTTTTTTTTAATACTGTTTTTCTTTAAATTATGATTTACTTTTCTAGTTCAAAAATCATGTTACGAAGAGTTTTATGTTCACACTTGTAGCTTCCTCAGTATATTTCAAAAGATTAATATAATGCTCTTTTTGATAAAAAGTTGTTCAGAATATTTATAATATTGCAGCCTATTATTGACATTCTGAATATAGAAAATAAATTACTTTTTTTTCTCCTTAGGAAACCACTACATTTTTCAGTTAATAATTGAAACAGAAGTTATATTAACTGAAAAAAGTTAACTACTATTAAACTAATATACTATACAAATAAAAAGAGCTGGAATGTACAGCATTTCATAATTTCAATATATATATAAAGAATAACCATTTTTCAATTAATTCTAAATAATAAGAGTCGATCAAAAAATAAATTGTCGATATGTCAGTTTATCGATAATCTATTGAAAGGCAATAAAGTAAGTTTCCTTGTTTGATGATAACTATGAATTAATGAGCAGAATGCAATCAATTTACCTGCATAGACTGTGGTAGGCACAAAGAAATAAATACGAAAAAAATAACTATTTAGTGCAATATATCATATAAAGGAAGGTATGTTATATTGAAAAGGTTCCACATGAGCCTTGGAACCCTAATGTTCTATTTCTAGTAGCACCAATGTGGCCCCGTATGAAAATCTTTTCCTCCTTTAATGGAGGTTTAATGGAATTTAAATTCATTCTATTTAGTAGCACATGCCATCAAATGGGGAAAATTATTTTATGGTCACCCTGTAGTTTAACTACACCAATTTTTTGAAATGTGATATGAAGAATTCATATTAGAGAAGTAAAAATTGGAGCAAATAAATTATAGTTAGGAAAGAATTGATTTTACTTGCTAAATCATGTAGCAGTTATTTTTTTTCATGTTTAGGAGAATGAATATAATATCCTGAAATTTCTGTAATTAAATAACCAACAACTACAATCTTTCATTTATTTACACTACATTAAAAATGTAAAACATTAAATATCGATATTTTTCTGAGCTTCGTCAATAGACATTGATATTGCATAATATGAAAAGCTTTAGACATAGAATATTTTACTAAATAGTTTTTACAAATCAAATAAAAAAAAGCAAATTGCTCACCAAATATTTTAAAATGAATTGTTAATTTTAGAAGATGGAATTAAAACTAACAAAAGGAATGAATAAATATATTTAGTGTGAACAAACTATATACAAAATGTTAAGCGAAATTCGTTTACTTTATAAAGAATAAGACAATGGATAAAATAAAAAAATTAATTTAAATGAAAAGCATGACCATACATGTAGTTTAAGAATAAAAATTCAATAAAATATGGAAAGATATAAGAATGAATTATTTACCTAAGTAGTTAGAACACTATTATATCTTCTTAATATTCATAGTGTTACTTTTTATATTAAAAAAATGTTCAGATTCAAACTGCCAATTCTGCAACTACTTTGAAAAAATCAACTTTTGGGCACTTGGTGCATTCTAATACAAACCCCCTGAAGCTATGTACAGAATATTGTAATATTTTACATTTTTTTAAAACTTTTTCAAAAGAATTTCTATTTGCATAATTACTTTTAGAAGTTTTACAGCTGAAATTGTCTGAAGGAAAATAAATGCAACACATATAAAATTCACTGATAGTGTCTGAAATATGTATGAGAGCATGCTAGTTTTGGGAATTTGATTTTATGCCATAAAATTAGTCAGCTATAAATATCTTTCAATTGGAACTGTAGAAAATACAAAATATTACTCTAAAATGTTTAAATTCTCATTAAAACAACATCTACTCGTAACACTAATCAAATAATAGAAAATACTTCTACAGTAAAAATATTTCTACTTCTAGAAGTTTATTCTTTTCAATATTGTGGATTCTTCAATTTTCTAATGCATTTTAATTAGCTATGATTTAATAATCCAACCTTCAGTAAAATCAAAATTTATTTCACAAAACAAATGTTCTCACATCATAACATAAAATTAGCAATAGCATAATAAAATTTAATTTTTTTTTAAATAGAGTAAAAAAATTTTTTAAAGAATAGAAATGTTGAGCTTAGATATTATTAAAAAAATAGACAGTAGTTGTTCTGTGAGTGTGAAGGGAAATATAATCATCAGAAGAATATTTTTCTATGACAACAAATATATTGTATTCATTCAACGTCTTAAAAAACAGAAACAGAGCAAATTAGATATTAGTGAAAAGTATACAGGCAAAAAGTGCTTTCATGATTCATTAATATCGGCCAATTCTGAACCCTCTAAAAGTAGTAATAGAAATAATAATAAAAAAAAAACAACAGTGGAAAACAAGTAAAAAAACCCATAAAAACCACAAAACATATTAAATATCCACTGGATAAGTTAAATGTTTACTGATAAAATATGTTTTAAGTTCATCAGTCGAGACGTGTTTTGGATAAAAAGACACCATTCTATCCCAACTCGCCGCGAAAAGTGTTGTGATACAACTCAACATTTAAAAGCCAACGCTTATCCCTGGTGCCCCTCTCTGTCCAACGTTCCTACCTACGAAAAATACAGTTACTGATGGATTCGTCCATGCCATAGGGATATACGTTGGGATTGAGACGCTATCGATGTGAAACTATCACCTTCAATTGGGATTATGTGTTATCTTGCATTGGGTGTAACCTTTCATTCGGCATATTTATTGACCTCGAGTGAACGCTACCTTTTTAAATGCGAAATGTAAGAGCACAGAGAAAAATATCTTTCTTTTTAGCGAAAATATTCTATGTACTGATTATTCTTGAAGAAGTGTGGTTTTGAAACTATGTTTGGAATTCATACCACAGCTTCTCCTGCATCATATAACGTGATTAGTCTACTAAGTAATTTTTATTTGTGTTTTTGAATGAATTTATTATTTTTAATACACAATGAATAATTATTAAATTGTAAAAATTGCTGGAAAGTTGTAAATAGTTAAAATACAATTAACAAATATTGTGTTAGTCATAAAAAGGAGAAATAAAATCTATATAATTTATATTTCTTAGTTTTTGAGTAAAGTTAAGTTGCTTCTTGCTTTAAATCAGTGTTTATACTTCACATCTAACTCAATTTTTTAGTTATCAATCCAAAATTATCTAATAAATATATGTATTAATATTTTTCTTATTTTCATGTTATGTTTTAAAAGGGTAACTTCATGTTATTTGGTTCAAACAAGTCACTAGTGTTGATGGAGTTTTACCCTCATTTTTATTTCCTTGTTATATACTATGCATACATTATGTAGAAAATAATTTAGAAATATGATTTTTTCTGAAAAATAGTGGCCAATATTTATATGGAATTAAATTTTAAATTCCCAAAATCTCCAGTTAATAAATTAATTCTTAATTTTCATTATAAGAAAGCTTTTTTTAAATCGGTTGTTATTGATTGAAAATATATAAACATTCTTTCTGATGCTATTTATTGACCACGAATTACTTAACAGTATATTAAATATGATTCAAAGATATGAATTTTTTAGATATTCGCATTAACTGCTTTCCTTTTTAATTTAAGGGAAAGTTGCATTCTTAACTTCATATTTATTTCTTTAGTCATTTTTCAATGCATTTTTTTAAAAAATTACTTGTACTTTATTTTAGTAAACTGAGGGGGGGGGAAGTAACTCACTCATTAATTACTTAAAAATTTATTAATGTGCATTCTATGTTGAATATTAATTGTGCATTTTTATAATTCGTTACTGACTTAATATGTCTTTATATTCTTTTCCCAAACAATCTACTAATTCTAGGAGTAATAATATTGTTGAAATATAATTGTATTGTGCAGTTCATAAAACATTCTCAATTGTTGAAGGAACTATGAAAAAAAACAAAATGATGAAATTCTAAACTTTGGTAATATTCCTACATTATAATGTACACAATTGCAAATTTTAGTTATTTTCAACATTATTTCTCTAATCAAATAAAAGGGCAGGCAATATTTTGATGTCTAAAATTTATATTTAAATCTCATATTTTATTAGAGTTTCATATTCATACATAATTCGCTTCTTTTAATTTTTAAAAAGAGAAGAGAAAAATTCTTTTTAAGAAAGAATATATATATATATAATGTAAAAATAATAGTATTGTACTATTTTTTATAAATTTTTATTTTAAAAAATGATTAGCAACTGAAGGGGAATTATTTCAGATATTGGTTCTTTGATATGATTTTTTATACTCTTTAAAGTAACTACATACTCACACTTACTTGATATCTTTATTCTTGAATAATAAAATCGTACATAGCAAATCATAAAAACTATTCACATCAAATTATAATTTCCAAACATTTATAGAATACTTTAGTTAGATTAATTTATTTTTATAGTAACAATGTATATATACACAACAAATATTGAAAAATATATCTATAAATATAAAATTGAATGTATGTTTGAATCTTAAAAGATTTCACGTCCATCAATGAATTAAAATGAAATTTGGCAAATATGTTTTTTAACACTTAGAATCAATTATACTATTAAAAAGTTGGTTACATTTCTTTGAAAATAGTGCACTCTTACACCAAAAAACTCTAAACAAACTGAATGTGGTGCAATGGAAGTAAAGATAGTTTATATTTTTCTGCCATAATTTTGGAACAAATCATCATTTAAAAAAAACACAATTTTATAATTTAAAACTTTTAACTTTTCAGTGAAATCCATGTAATTTTTTATTTGAATCTTAATGAATTTTTAATGCTTAGTTTAAATAAAAATTTTGTCAATTTTTTATCAAAATATTAGATCTAATTCATTTCTAATTAAAACTATAATTTGCAGATGTTTGCCAATTTTAAATTGCTCTCTTGAGACCTTTCTATTTTTGTTTTTATTTTACATAATTATAAAATTCATATGAATGCTTATTAATTTATGATCATACATAATCTTTTTTTTTAATTCTACCATTAATCATTTGGCCTAATTTGTCTCATATTTATTATTTAATATAAGTCTTTCTTTACTTTCTATATTTCACTTCATAAGATAGTTAATTTTACTACTTTATTGTTTATATTTCTGGTATGTGTTTAAACTTCAGGCCTTTTGTAATTAAATATTTTGCTATAATTTTGTATTTTTTATCTATAGTTTTCCTGCTTTTTTGATCAAAAAAAATTGTAATAATCTATGCAGGTTTTTTTTTTTAAGCATTGATACCATATGATCCAAAAACAAAATTTAAATACATTTATTTTGATTATTTTTTTATATTGAAGAATCTTTAGATATCAAATAATATACAAGTGAATGTGGGTCAGAAATTCTGAAACTATCTGACAGCTTATATACCGATATACATTCTGGTGAATGCACATTACATATCTGATTTTACACAAAAGCACATAGCATTACAATCATTTCTGAAATTACTTAAACTGGAAATTCTGTCTGTATGTTTACTAATATTGAAGGGAAAGTGCTGAAGGGAAATAAATGTTCAATTCACACTGTGCAGCATAAACATTTTTATCATGAACTATTAAATTTTTTACTAATTTGCTTTGAAGGTTAAAAATGTACATATTAGGGGAGTGAGGACGCATTCTAATTAAAAATTAAGTAAAATTTTGCTATTTTGCTCTCGTAAAACTAACCAGTGCTAGAAATTTAAAGTTTAAAAAATTGTCTTTTGATGATACCAATTTAATTACAGTGTAAATTTTTCTCATTTTCCAGCAATTAATTTTTTTAAATAATTCTTAACAATAAATTTCTTGTTGTTTTGAAAATAAAATTGTTATCAAGATTAATACATGTTTAATGATACTATAATAATTTGAGATTTGATTCTATTAATAAGGCTCATTTATGTAATAAACTGTGCAAATATTGTACAATTGAAATAGTTTGTCCCTTATTATATCACAGTTTGATTCTTAAATGTACTTTGATGAGGAAATCTTGTACAATAGAATTATGCATTAAGGATTTAATAGAAATTAAGCTTAATTAATATTCCCAGCAAACCAACTGGTCACTAAAGGTGGCTAGAATAGGATAATCGAAAGATTGAACTATTAATTTGAATTGGAAATTTCTTTATTGCTGTTTCAATTATATTCTGAGTAATCACAGAAACTGTCATAATTGAAGAAATAGGTATATATATTTAAAATAATTCTTTTGATATTATATATATTCATTTTTTACAGAAGTTTGCAATTAATGGTATTTCAAATAAGCAAGAATATATGAAAACTTACACATTTGCAAACCTAATTCAAGAATAATTATATCGTTTTCCGGTTTAAAATTCCTAAATGATAGTAATTCAATTAAATGAAATATTTGTATAAGAAACGTATTCAAATTGCAATTTTTCTTGGAACTGCAAATGTACATCGAACTTTTTGAAAAAAAAAATGCACACACACATGTATAATGTATTAATTATTATTTGTAAGCAGAAGGTGGTTTCGAAGATGTAGATGACACCTAGACTTTTTAAGTTCATTTTATTCCGTCACGATCAGCAGGCATTACGTTCAAACAAAAGCGACGAGCACAGCACAGAACGACACGAAACGGAATGACGAAAAGCTGAAGTGTAAAAAGGAGAAGAAATCATTATCCCTGATCTTAAATACTGTAAGATTTTGATAGGGAAAATATTTTTTTCACAGTGCTTATACAATGAGATTTCGATGGGGATTTCCACAACACACTTAACTGGAGAGAAACGCCGGGATCTTTTTAAAGGAATGTGTTTAGCTGGACAATTTTCATCTCTCACATGGAGTATGAGAATCTATGGCCTTTAGCCAATTCAGCAATTTTACACAGCTTCTGTTGAATTAATTAACTAGAGCAAGTGGAATGGGTCAGGAAAAAAATAGGATATTTTAGAATGTTACTATGGGTTACTATGGAATGATTAAGATAAAACTTTGGAAATTAATTAGGGTTTAATTTAAATTTTGAAAATATCATTTATATGTTGTTTTTACTTATGCCACTTGCCATGAAAAAGTTCCGCTTATACATCAGATTTTCAGCGCCACGACAGATTTAACGAGCGCCAGCCGCTACACACTTGGGGAAGCTTTTGGCCGGTGAATTTCGAAATCGTATCCTAAGGAATACGAGTCCAACTCTCTCTCTCTATTATATATATATATATATATATATATATATATATATATATGGGAATGTAACTAAATCTTCCAAAAATATTAGAGGGATTCCAAAATATAGCTGGGTTTTAGTGGCTTGGTGTCTAGTGCTTTTTTAATAATTAAGGATTAAGTTTGAAAACTAAGATAAAATGAAGAGACTTCTATACAAAAACAAAATTAGTTAATTTAATAAGAGTTAGAGAGAGGAGTTAGTTAGAGTTAAAGGAGAAAATTTACAGAGGGGAGTATTTACAGGGAAATATTAAATGGATTAAAACATGGATATATTAAACAAACAGAAAGTTAGATTATTTTCTCTAAGAGGACGTTAGAAAGAAAACAACATTATGTGATTGAAAGCATATAACCCCGTAGCTTTGCGAGCAGGAAACGCTGATGAGTGGACGCACCTTTATCTTACCGCGGTTAGTGGGCTTCTGTCTAAATATTATTTGTGACAGTTTTTTAAAAGCTCTATAGATGGCATTGTTCTGGAATGTTGTATTAATTAAAATTATCCTCCTCTGGGAAATGATCTAAATTTTTACAATTCTTGCTTTGAATTACGTCTACTATCGGACGTTGATTAAAGAAAAAATGATATATATATATATATATGGGAGTCTAAATAAATCGAAAAAAAATTAGACTCCTCAGATAGCAGGGTTTTAGTGGCGTGATGTCGAGGGGTTTTTTAATATTTACGGGTTAGTTTCTAAACAAAAATTAAAATAATACAAACGAAGGATGAAGAGACTTCTTTAGTAAAAATAAAAGAATTTATTTAGAGTTAAAGGGGAATATTTACATGAGGAGTATTTACAGGGAAATATTAAAAAGAATTAAAACATGGAGATATTTAATAATCAGAAAGTTAGATTATTTCCTCTAGGAGGACGTTAGAGGTAGGAAGACATTATGACTGAAAATATATTACCGCGTAGCTTTGCGGGAATCGCTGACGCTTGAAAACAGACGTCTTACTTTTACGGATGTTAGTATGGTGTCTGCCCAATATTGATTGGGACCGATTTTCAAAAGTTCAATATATGGCGTTGTTTTGGAATGCTAAACTAATTAAAAGTTATCGTCCTCTGGGAAATAATCTAACCTTTACAACTCTTGCTTTGAATTACATATATTATCGGGTGTTGACAAAACGAGATGAAGGCATATGTTGGTTAATTAAAATAGTTCTATATATACACTGAAGTGACAAAAGTCATGGGATAGCAATATGCAAATATACAGATGGCAGTAGTATCGCAGCGAAAAAGTATAAATGCGCAGTTCGTTTTCCAGAGCTTTCATTTGTGTTCAAGCTATTCATGTGAACAGGTTTTTCGTGATTTATCGCGGCACGACGAGAATTAACAGACTTTGGACGTTGGAGCTGGACGCATGGGTCATTCCATTGCGGATATCGTTAGTGAATTCAACATGTTGGTTAATTAAAATAGTTCTGTGGGATATCCTACAAAATCACCCTCTCCTGATTGAGCTGGTCTCTCAGCTTTTATAGAACGTTGAGATCTAAATTTCTTTACATGTCTTACATTTTACTAATAAATTAATATCAGTTACAATCATGAATTTGACGAATTAAAATGTTTATGCAATAACCACAAATAATAATATTCTTAAAAAATAACAAAATAAAATACCAGATGAAAAGATGTATACTCGATGTTCACAATTCCAGATCTACAATAAAGCACATAAAAGTTCCAAAATATTTTATATTGTGAACCTACAATTAACTAAATATTTAATCATGGAAATTCTTTAGAATAGGTTGATAAAAAATGATAAGAAGTGATATGAAAATACGATAATTGTTGCAAACGAATGTAATATAATTATTTGAAACGAGCATTACCATATAGTAGCAATTAATTTTTCAAAGCGTATAATGTGAGAAAGATTAAAAATAATAACTAATATTGAAAACTCAATTAATATAAAAATGCTTCAATAAATCAGCTGAGGTGATGGTAGAGATCGGGCCCTAGTGGTGACCGACTTTTTCCACTTCATACTTATCTTTAGAGTTCACTCTAGTTATTTTATAAGGACCTAAGACTTCTGTCTTAGTTTTGGTCCAGTCCAGTTCCAAATTGAGTTCTTTGGATTGCTACTAAATCACCTTCTTTGTATGTTGAAGCTCTTTTTCTTCTTTTGTTGTAAGTCTTTCGATTCTCAGATTGTATGGTTTCGATGTTCTTTTTGGCATCTTTCCTTCGAAATTCAAGTTGTTCTTGAAATTCTTCTGTCATTTCTTCTAATAGTAGGTCTTTGATTCGGATGTCTTCCTTATTCCGCATTTTGGTTCCTACTAAAAGTTCGAATGGCATCCATTTAGTGCTTCGACATATAGTGCTGTTTAGTATTCTTTGTAATCTGTCGACATATTTATACCATTTGGTTGAGATAGTTTGATAGTTGGTGAGGACGGGAATCAAAGTTCTATGTATACGTTCAACCTGACCGTTTGTAAATGTTGTATTTTTCTTCAGTACAGTAGTCGTTGAATAATTTTGAAGTAAACGCTGAACCTTTGTCAGTAATAATTCTTGCAGGGTTGCCAAAGGTTTTCTGTTGTAGTTGTAACTTTTCCAATGCAATTTCAGCAGATACAGTTTTGACGAGATATAGCCAAGTAAATTTTGTAAATGCGTCTACTACGGTGAAAATGTGTTGATAGCTTTTATTTGTGAAAGGTAAAGGGACAATGAAGTCGACGTGGTACGTACATAAGGGTATATCTTCTTTAGAAATAGGATTTAAAAACCCTTCTTTTTTGCCGGTTTTCTTATTAGCTAAGATACATGGAACGCAATTGACGATTATTTTTTTGACGATGTTGGTTATATTTGGAATAAAAAATTCCTGCTTCACAATTTCTGCTAATTTTGCTACTGAGAAATGACCGTTGTCGTGAATCATTTTAATTAATTCAGTTTCCATTGCTTTAGGGATCACGATTAATTCTCGACTTTTTAAATATTTTTAGAGTATACCGTTCCGTTCAAAAAATTCTTCAGATTCTTGTTTCTCTAAAATTGACTTCAATGTTTGTAGGCTATAATCTTCTTCTTGTTCTCTTTTCAACTTTGAAGTTAATGTATCATCATAGATCATTATTACTGGATAACAACTAAGAGCATCAACATGTTTCATTCGACTTCCAGCTCTGTGCCCTATTTCGTAATCGAATTCTTCTAATTGAAGTGCCCATCTGGCTATGCGTGTAATAAGATCCTTCTTATGCATAGTCTTTTGAAGTACTGCACAGTCAGTTACGATTTTAAAACGTTGTCCTTAAAGATACACACAAAACCTTTTTAATGCATTGATAATTGCAAGTACCTCTAATTCGTAACTGTCGTACTTTTCTTCTTCGGAATTAGTCTTCTTTGGCATGTAGTAAACTGGGTGTAATTTTCCATCGTCGGCTTCTTGTAATAAAATTGCACCGTACCCTTGTTTACAAGCGTCTGTATGCAATTCTGTTCTTCTAAACTTGTAAATATACAAAAGTTAGCCTTCAGACATGATTTTCTTCAACTTCTCAAATGCTTCTTTTTGTTGAGTATCAAAAACCAAGAGGTATTCTTTTCTAGTTAAATCGCTAAGTGGTTTAGCTATCTTTGAATAGTCCTTGATGTATTTACGGAAATACCCGGTTAAACCAAGGAAACTTTTTACTTTTTTAATCGTTGTTGGTTCTGGAAGTTTTTGGATAGCTAGTGTCTTTGCGGTAGATGGTTTAATAGTTCCACCCTCCACAATGTGACCTAAAAATTCGATTTTCTTTTTTAAGAATTGGCATTTTTAAAAATTTAATTTCTAATTCGTATTTCTTTGCAGCTGCGAACATAATTTTATGTTTTTCTAAACTTTCTTTCCCGATTTTTCCGCTGGAATTACGAGATCATCTAAAAAAGTTATTACAATTCCTTTGCGGGCAAGATCTCTAAATATACTCTATACATAGCGTTGAAATATTCTACTCTCCAAAAGTAACTTTATTAATTTCATATTGCCCATCTGGAACAATAAAAGACGTATACTTTCTACTATCTTCGTCAACATCGACGTGGAAGAAACCTTTACGTAAATCAAACGTAGAAAATACCTTTGCTTCTTGTAAAATGTCCAAAACGTCCTTGATGAGAGGTAAAGGAAATTTATCTTTTACAAGTTTCTGGTTTAACTTTCTGTAATCAACACACAATCTTGAAGATCCATCTTTCTTTTTTACAATTACAATTGAACTTGCGCATTCTGATGAACTCGGACGTATAATGCCTTCGTTGAGCCATTCTTCAATTTGCTTGTTTACTTCCTGTCTTTTTGTGAAAGCTAGTCGACGAGGTGGTTGACAGACTGGTTCTTCGTTCTTCAGGAGAATTTTCATTGTAACGTTGTAGATGCCGTTTTTACTGATGTAGTCTTGTATTAATATTTCATGTTCCTTCTTGATTTTACGATTTTCAATATGGAGCAGATCTAGTTCTTAGTGGTGATTGCAATACACATAAGCCAGATAACATCCCTCGGACCGAAGTGCACTTTTGACCCAATGGATATGTTACGCGGCTACTAACCATAAGATTGGGAGTTCGGGCCTACCGCAATCAACACACACCTACTAGCGCTATCCGCTATTCATTCTAAATCTTCTTGAAGAGTTTCAGAAGATATTGGCATAAGCAATACTTTATTTTCATGTTTGTGGAATGTAACTCCTTCTTTGGTGAAACTTATCGATGCTTGTCCTAAAATATCTGGTCCAATGACTGCTTCGAATTTTAATTTGTCAGTAGATACAACATGCCATGTCAATAAGTAATTTTCGTTGTCCATTTCAAATTCATGTTCAAAGGAACCGATTGTTGTAACTTAATCTTCGTCAATGCCTGTGAGAAGCATTTTATTCTGTGATAATTTGGTTGGATCTATTATTCTTCTGCTTGTGTTTTCTCGTAGCAAACTTACGGTACGACCACTATCTATAAGTCCTGTGATTTTCGTCTTCCCGAAAAATATTTCTTTAGTGCGTAAATCTTCTTTAACGATGGGAGTGCAAGTTCCCTTTTATTTGTTTATCTCTTTTTTGGCATTTGGTTTGTTCGTGATAAACGTATTTGCTTCCTTCGGTGATTCTTTGAATTTCTGGGACTTTGAATAATTTGTCTGAGCATGCTTGGAAGCATTGTAGTTCGAGTGCTTCTCGTAATCTTTGTTGTAAGACCCCTTCTGTGCACTGTCTTGAGTTCTTTGACAAGCTTCGTACTTGGTGACTGGGAGCCTCTTATCTGCTCTGTTATACTCAGATTTTCTCGGTGCTTCATATCTGTGATATTTTTCAATGGGTTTGAATTCTTGTTTCTTAACAAATGGACTGCTCAACTGTTGTTTTAAAGTTCTTTTAACGTCTTCAAATTCTTCTAATTTTTCTGCTAATTGGACAGGAAAGATCATATTAGGCCATTCATCAAGGTAATATTCCTTGAATTCAAAAGGCGTTTTTCGTTTTAGTTGATCCGTTATTATAAGATCTGATAATTGATAATATCTTGAAATTATCTATCTTTAATCCACTCATCCAGCCGTTGAAATAAGTGTTTAGTTCATGGTAAAAATCAGTCCATGTTCTTTCAGGTGACTTTTGATGAGTGATAAATAACTGTCGAAATTTTTCTGGAGTTTAAAACGTTTCAGGAGTAAGTCTTTAACATGTTCGTAACAGTTAGCTTTGTCATCCGGCTCTCTTGCAATGATGTGAGATACTTCCGGCGGTAATAAACCTAATAGATGAGAAACCCAATTTTCTTGACAAATATTCAATCGTTGAGCTTGACGCTCAAATAATTTAAGATAAAGACTAATATCTTCTTTCAGTTCGAAGCGAAGTAGAAATTTTGATACTTCTTTGATCAGAAACTTAGTATCACTTGTGTCTTGTGTCGGATGTACCAGTATCTAACTTAGATTGCATTTGAATCTTTAACTTTTCTAATTCAAATTCATCTTTGCGTTTGCGTTCAGCGAGTTCGTCCTGCCTTTTTTGTTCCTCTAGCCTCAACTCTTCGAGGCGTAGTTTTTCTTCTCGTTCTTCAATACGCTGTTTTTCTTCTCTTTCTTCTAAACGTAGTTTTTCTTCTCGTTCTTCTTGCTGTCTCTCCCTGGCTTTGCGATCTTCAACAATCGTTGTATGCAGGTTTTTTGTTATGTTTTCGTCGTAATTTTCACTACTATTAATTAGATTTTTGAGTGAGGCGATGGTCATAGATTGATCAGCTTCTAAATTCAATTCTGTGGCCAAGACAAATAAATCTTCGCGTCTACATTTGCCGAGCTAGGCTATTTTAAAATTTAATCTTAGTAAG
>JAOUZG010001441.1:2021029-2118818 GCA_026289955.1 Argiope argentata | reverse complement strand
AACAGAATTTTGTGGAACTACGTTTTCTAAAGATTCGAAGAAAAAAAGGGAAGGGGAGAGGGTCAAGGATTAGAATAAGGGAAATCTCAACTTTTAAATTTAATCTATGTAAAACAGTGTTTCTCAAGGTGGGACCTACGCCCCACAGGGAGGTGCGGGCGTCTCACAGGAGGGCAATTTGAAAATGGGCTTGATACACCCATTGATACTCTTGGCCATTTAAATGCAATGATTCTCTAGGCCATTTAAATGCAACACTAGATATCGGTGCCAAATTTTACAAAAAAGCAAATTTTTAAATAATAATTGAGGATAATTTTATTTGACGAGACCAAAATATCAACTGGGTGATTGGTGTCGTCGAGACAACTTCTGTGGAGATGATGACTCGGTTAAACTTTATTTAGTAAAGTTTTAATTTAAAAGGTGCGAGGGCATGGTTTTGTGAGTAAATGGAAATCAAATACCTAAAATTAACAAAATGCGCAAGAAAACTATTACTACCGTTTCCATCTTCATTTTTAGCTGAATGTGGATTTAGTGTTGTGAATGATTTACTGATTAAAAGAAAAGAAATCCGCTTGATCTAGCCCAACGTGGAGATTTGAGCCTAAAATTAACCAAATTGCAACCTAACATAAAATTTCTGTGCAGCAAGCATCATGCACAAGGATCTCACTGAATTAAAAACACAAATTAATATAAAAAAATCAGTATTAAAATTATTTGGAATTTGAATTTCAGTTTTTCATTATATGTTTTGAAATTTTACTTACTTTGTTTTGTTCACAATTTCATAGTGATTTATTCCTAGAATCCAACATTTATGTATCTTAAATGAACAATTCAATTTTTTAATGTTAAATATTATGTATGTTACATAGGGGGCGTGAAAATTTTAGAAAAGTTAAAGTGGGCATGGCACAAAAAAGGTTTGGAAACACTGATGTAAACTGAATTATCATTGAAAAAGTCTTTCATTCGCTTATTACCTCCAAAATAGAAAAGCATTTGAGCGTACATATCAATATAAAAAAATTAAAGAATTTAACAAGGAATAAAGAATTTTTTCTTAAATGATAACAATTCAGTTTTGCTGCCTAAATATGTTCGGTTTATATTACCTTTTTAAAATTCAAACTTTTACAAAATAATTCACAGAAATGCTGAAAGGATGCAAATGTTTCGAAAAAAATATTCTTTGACAGGAGGAATCTCCTCCAGAACTGCTGCCAAAACTGTGCGTTACAAAAAGTAGCAAACGGCCCAAAATCAAGATGTTTGATCAGAAAAGGGGAAAATTTTGAAAAGCGGTAACTTAAAAAGTGACAACTCCTGAATTTAGTAAATATCAAAACATTTAAGCATTTGAATGAAAAAACTTAAATGGGTCTTTGAAGAGGAAATTGAAGAAAAGAAGATTTTAAAAGATGAGAAAATTTTATAATTCAGAGCAAGCTTTTGGCTTAGGACTCGTGACTCGTCTGTGATGATTGTATTTACTGCAATGGAGAAAGATATGTTCCAAGGAGTTATCTTGATTGCATGTGGTACGGAGCGGATTTAGAAAAGCTGGCGTTATGATTGTTCGCGTTAGAATGCGAGCAATAACTATGTCTTCTCTCCTGTTTTTAAGCCATGGTATGAGCGTTTGAATGTTGGGAATGTCCCCACGTTCTTCGTGATATTTGCTGTTTTGGAAATTTAGATTGGATCCCAACAGAGAATTCTTTTTCATTTTGGTGGCTATATCTGCCATCGAAACCCAATCAATCTTAGGATCAGATTCAGTGACATTTTTCGTTAGCAAGTCTACTCTTTCGTTCCACGTGATTCCGGAATGATTTGGGGTGCATACTAAAACGAATTTTTGGTCAAATTTGTTCCAAATATAAATCTTATGTGCAAGCTGAAGAATTATTCTTGGTGATCTGATAGATATGTTATTAAGACCCTGAAGAACAGAAAGACTATCTGTTAAGACGAGAATATTTTCAGTGCCCACAAGATCGTACAGAGTCAGACAAATGGCCAAAGCTTCCGCCGAAAAAAATGGTATTAATGTGATGGGCTAGGTACGAAAATGACTCTCTGTTTGTTATTCCAGCGATGGAGGTAATTGACCGCGATTTCGAAGCATCCGTAGCTATAATAAAAAAGTTTTTGAAGGTGGTGTTTAAAGTATCTTCAAAAAGCGATCTTATTAAGAAACTGGGTAGATTTTTGTTTTGAAAATCAAAAGCATGATGACGAATGTCGCAGATGTCCTTCATTAGGAAACCAAGATAATATTGAATTCGAATGATAAGCTCCGATTTGATGTTTAAATTAGTCAGTATTTCTTGAAGCGAGTAAGAGTCTGCTTCCGTTAGATGAATTAGCCGATTCTCTTGAGAATGTGATAAGGTGGACTGGCAACCATAAGCTAAATGCTTCAAAAAAATTGATGAGAAAGTCTTTTGATTTTATCCGAAAGAATTTCCTGACCGGTTATCTTTAACAAAACTATGTTTGGAGTCCAGATTGGCAATCCCATTGCAACTCTAAGAGATATTGTTTGAATTGTATCTATAATTTTGAAATGTGATTGGGCAAGTTTGTTGAAAACAGGACAGAATTAGAAAAATAAACTGCTGATACTGTTGTCGGCAATTTCAAGAAGTTGTTTTGTTCTTGGACCATGATTTTTGAAAGCAATTGATTTCAAGGCATTGATTTTTCGAAGCGCCTTTGTTCTGAGATTTTGGATATTTATATTGTTTTGCTTTGTTTTGGTGAAAAAGAAACCCAAGTATTTTAGGTGTGGTTTCCATAGGAGGTTAAAACTGGCATACGAGATATCAGGAAATGTAGACATTTTTTTTCTTGAAATATCAGCGATTGCACATTTTTCTGGGGATATAGAAAGTTTTCAATATTCTCACCTCTTGTTCACATTATCCATCGTATTTTGCAGTTTCCTTATGATGTTGTCGAGTGGAGTATTTGTTTGAACATCAGCGAAAATCGAGCATTTTGCCCCTTCGTCTAAAATTTCGTGAAAATCAAACATAAAAATAGCAAAAAGAATGTGTTACCTGTGCTAACCCTTTCTGGATGGGTTTCGAGTCTGAGAGTTGATTTCTCCAAAGAATTTGAATCTGCAGGAAGTGATGAAGGAATTTTGCAATGTCTCTGGAAATACCTATTTGTAGGCAAAACAACTTTATTCGAAAATTATAAAAAAAAAAAACAATCAAAACTGTTGCCATATAAATAAAACTAAATACAAAAGTTAAAACTAATTAAATGGCTAAACAGTAACGGTAGCTGCACTTGACATACTCCCACCTTTTGATAACAGGAATTTTATCAAAACTAATCTTCAATTAAATCAGAATTTACACTTTAAGTTCCTTTTAATGTTCAAAGCCTTTAAATCTCGGAGGCAACTTTATTGCACGACTACTTCTAGAAACTCTCTCTTCTAATATATCCTGAAGATTTCCAGAGGTATTTCCTTGTTTAGCGTCCAAGTTTTCGGGGCTTTCTTCAGATTGTATTTCCAGGGGGTACAAGCGCTGAACTGGTAGCAGAAATTATCCATTCGAAGTTTTTACTTTAACTAGTTTAATATTATAGTCTTTACCAGAATATAACTTGACTATTCGTCCCAAAGGCCAAAATGTTCGCTTCTTTTCTTCATTTTCGATTAAAACTATGTCCCCAACTTTCAATTGATAGGATGACCTTTCTTTCGTGTGTTTGAGCAGGAGATTACTAAGATATTTTGCTCTAACTCGTTTTCTCAACTCATCCCGAAGCTTTTGCTGATATCGTAATCTTTTTGTTAAATTTATCTTGTCAATATGGTCTAGATCTGAAACACCAACTTCTGACATTTCTTGTAGACATAGTAGGAGTAATTGGTTTGAGCTTATCTGGATTTTCCGATATATAAGTTATCAGTCTAGAATTTATTATAGCTTCAGATTCACAAAGCAAACTGAATGTTTCTTCATAGGTTATGGATGCATTATTTAAATCTCTTCTTAACGTTTTCTTAACACTTTGAATTAAACGTTCACAGAAACCTCCCCACCAGCAAGCTGAGGGAGGATTGAGCTTCCACTTAATTCTTTTATTAGATGCTTCACCCTCAATCATTTTCCAATCTATAGCATTAAAAAGATTGTTAGCTTCAGTGAAGTTCGAACCGTTATCACTATAAATTATGGGAGGACGTCCACGCCTTGCAATGAATCTTCGTAAACTCAATAGAAAGCAATTCAATGACAAATAAATTAGTAGTTCTAGGTGTATAGTTCTGTATACAGCGCATGTATAACAAACCAAGCCTTCGTTACATCTTTCAGAATAAGAGGGCGTGCTAAGTCTACTCCTACGACTTCAAAAATCGATGCATCTCCTATTCTGTCTTCTGGAAGTGGTACAGAAACTGTTTTCATTGCTTTCGCGCTAGGTTTTCTGCAAATCACGCATTTAGAAATAACTTGAATACTCCTGTATGTGGCAAGTAGCAACCAGATTTAGATAGTTCTTCAGGTGGTACTTTTTCTATTATTTGCTCTTTTAACCACTCCTGGAACACCATATCATAAGCCTCGTATTTTCCTTCGAATTTTAACTTTGACGTAGTTCTTTCTAATCTTTTTTCAGCTATATCTCTATATTCAGGAATATTCTCGCCTTATATCCACGCAATTTCACATCATATATTCCTTCGTCATCTTTTCTCAAATTTTTCCTAAAATGATTATTTACTGCCTTATCAATTTCACTTCTAGATTGCTGTCAAAGGGATCTCTAATACCAATTATTTCCGTTTCCCTATGGTTTCTAATATCTTGATTGTGAATTAAAAGGGAGGTAACTACTGAAGCAATAGAGTTTTCATCTTCGTTTGTTTGCAGTTTTCCCATTAAAATCCATCCGAGAAAAGTCTCAATCGCAAAAATGTCCGATCCTAGTTTATGAATTTTTCCAGTATAGATATTTCCAGCAAAGTCAGAACCTATTAAAAGATCAATCTTAGAGTTCACACAATTAACATCTGTGATATGAATTCCCTTTTCAGCTAATTCTGATAACCAAGGCCCTTTCGGTACACTAGGTATAGATCTACAAATTGTAAGCTGATCTAAAACACGAATTTTACATCTATAATGAGTATATACATTCTCAACATTGATGTTATAACATTTATGATTCATATCAGATGACCTGCCTCCAAATACTAAATGGGTTAATTTTTTACTAGCTTCAGATTTTATTCCTAAAGTTTCTGCTGTTGATTTTAAAATATAGGAATGGTAAGATCCAGTATTGATCAGAGCTCGTAGATGAAGTTTCTTTCCTGTATGCTGAACGGAAACCACCAGAGTTTGAAGCAAAACTCTTCCTGTTGTACAAATGGATGCAAGGGTGTTACTTACGTCATTTTCTTGTTTACACTCGACAGAAACATTCGATTTCTGTTTAAATTCTGGATAACAAATAATGTGATGCTTACTTCCCCAAAAAACGCACTGAATTTAACTTTTTCAATTTTTATCTCTATAGTTCGATTTTAAATACGAAAAAAAAATATATTCTTTCAAAATTTATACTTTTTCTTCATGACTTTAATTCTATTCTTTAAAACAATCTTTACTTTGATGTGATTTTCCATTGAATATACAACTTATCAATTAATTAATATTTGTATCTTTTGTTCCCGAAAATAAGTTTCTCGCAGTAGTAATGATAATATCTTCCCGATTCTTTTGAATTTCTCTATAGGTATCACGTAATTTAATACCTGTCTTTGCAAGTGATTCTTCCTTCACCCTCCACCTCAGCCCGAAGAAAGTTTAACAGCCGAGTTAATATTGCACTATAAGATTTATTTTCTTCACTTACCGAAGAATTTTTTAACAAAACTCTGAAAATATCCTCTGGAATACACGATTCCTCAAGGGGAAAAAAGCATAGCTGCATATTTGTCAGACGTCATGCCGATCGACTCCAAAGATCTTAGATGCGACTCCAATTGATCGTATAATTGAGTGATAATTTAGATTTTGTGGCATTTTTAACCACTAAAGTTAAAATCTCACGTACATAATATTCAACTAATAGTTCCTCACGTCCAAATCTTGTTCTGAGGCTTTCAATTGCTTTTATATAATTTTCTGCCGTTGGAGTATATCTTTTGCTCTGGTTCCAGCAACATGCATTGTATTAAGTATTGAAATTTATCCTCTAATTCCATTTGTTTATCCTCATTTATTCGCTTAAACTAACTTCAGAAACATAACCAGTCTTTAACTTCTCCACCAAATTTCATTAACTCAATTTTTGGAAGTTTCAGTTTCGAATTCTCATTACACAAAACATTTACATTTTGTTGTAATTTACTTTCAATAAAGGAATTAGCGCAAACTAGAGCTTCATCAAATTTCATTTTATATTCCTCCACAGCTTCAAATTTATCTGAATAACTTTTTCCGTTATCGTCTGCACTTAATGAAAGTTCTAATATTTCGTAATCAATAGTTATTAATTCAGCGTTTATCCTTTCTAAAGAAGCTAATTTAATCTTGACATCTTCGTATTTGCATCATCAATCATAGACATTAAACTTTTATATGTCTTAGTAAAGAATGCTCTTAGCGGAGCTCGCTTCTTAACAAGTTGATCCCTTATGAAACCGAAACTTAGAATTCAATAAAATATTATGGAGATTAAGTACTGACCTTTTTGTCTTAATCACGTTCGGAGGTCACCAAATGTTAGCTATGACATTAAATGATATTCATTTTTGTCTATACATTTACTTAAATCATCCAAATTGACTCCATAGTTAAAAACGGCAAAAGTTCTTCTTGAATGTAAATATTATGGGATAGGGAGCGACAAAGGCTAAATAAAACGGCAAAACAACTTTATTCAAAAATTATAAAAAACAATCAAAACTGTTGCCATACAAATAAAACTAAATACAAAAGTTTAAACTAATTAAATGGCTAAACAGTAGCGGTAGCTGCTCTTGACAACCGTATTGATCCAGAATTTCGTAACGAGTAGGAGAAATTCAACGTTCAGCTTTTAAGACTAGGGTCTCCATCGCAACATTTATCCCTATAGAATAAACAAATTCATCACAAATTAAACTTTTCATAAGGTCGGAACATTTAAGTGAGAGGGGCACCAGAAAAAAGTGCCGTCTTTCAAATGTTGAGCTTAATACTTTTCCTGGTTCAGTTGAATCGTTTTTCGCTGAGCACGAAAGGAGACGTTGAACCAAACACGTTTCTTACGGATTCGAAAACCTTTCGCGTCAGGATGCGTTTATTTAGTTGAAATAGGGGCAATAGGAAAAATGAAAAAGATGACGCTTATTTAACTCCAATTATTCCGTGAGATGTTCCCCAATCGGGCACAATAATTCTTGGACTTAGAAAGCAAAGAAAACTGCGGTCTTGTTGTAATACTGAGGTAAAGAAGATTCTAATTCGCCACAAAATACTTTAGAACAGTTTTTATTTAATGTAAGAGGCTTAAACATTAAATTATAATGAATAAAGGAAAGATTTCTCATTTAAAAATTTGATAATTCACTTTTTTATGTATTAGAACAGTTCTTTTTCAATAGTTATTGTAATATTTGGAAAGTGACAAATGGTACAGAAATTATGCCACATTTAATATTGTATAAAATATTTATTTATTTATTTATTTGCCACTTTTGAAAGTTCTTTCGGCACTTTATTTAGCCGTATAAGCATTCAAAACATAATTTTGGATTAGGATAAAAGGTCAAAAACGACAAGACAGACAGACACACACACAAAACATGAATGGATAAGCGTCTAATGAGGCGGAAATCAAGGTAAAACAATGAGAATTCCGGAAATGATCTTATTTTCCGCGTCTTATCCCTCAACGAGGTAGAATCGTCAAAACGTTTATTGAGATAGTGAAACGTGTATATATACATATATATTCTTTAAAGTACACGTTTCACAGAGAAGTAGCTTTCACGCAGAGCTTCAAGATTTAGGTCCTTAAAAAGTGTGAGTGTGAACAAATTTGTATAGCCTTTCTATATTTATAGTTTAAATTGCTATTAATAAGAAAGACCAATGTTTGTTGAGCGCTCAGCATTTTAATTATAATTTTAAAGAATAGAAAATTGCGTTGGATTTTGAAGATTTTTCCCCCTATGATAGTTTCCAAAACGCTATTAAACAAAAAAAATAATTTGGCCCGACTTCAAAATTTTAAAATCGTTTTTTTTAGTTGTTTAAATTTAATTGTCATGCAAATTTAATCTAATTTTTAATTATATATATATATAACCTATAATTAAAAACTAGACATATATATATATAGTTTTTAATTATAAATATTTATAAACTTGAATTTAAAATAGTTTTAATTACTCCGTAAAAATATTAACCGCGCATTTCGAATTCAATTTCCATAATAAAACACAACCTCTTATCAACAAAATTCTCTTTCAAGAAACTCTTAGCAAAAAAATTTCAAGATTGCCATAGATACTTCTAAATCTTCATTTATTACTTCTGCAGTAGACATTCAGTAAATGGATTCTTATTAATTCTATCTTTATAAGTGAAGTTTCAGCAGTCTGTCTTGCCACTAATAATCCCACAATTCCAAAAAAAGATAAAATTTGTTTACGAATTGTTTTTCTGTCGAAATATTGAAGTGGGTATGGTAGTACGACGAGTTATTATGATGTTAAATTTTAACCATATTAAAATGCTTTATACATTTCTCAATTTTGTGTTGCATTCTATAAAACAGATAACTAGATCTATGTTATTTGGCATGAACATGTCTTGAAGGATATTCTCTGCATTATTCTTTTGAAATTGTAATTAATTAAAATTTAAGCAAACTTTGGGGCATTTTTTTTTATAAGATCTGAATTTATTTTCAGATATAAAGGAATTCTACATTTAGAAATTTTTTTAAAAAAATAAGCATTAACTTAATTCCTGAACAATTTTTTTCTTTAATTATAATAAATTATATCAAAAATATTTTGATTATATTTTACGATGCTTTTATTGATGAAATTTAAGCTGTGGTCATTGCTACTGTAAATATTTTAATCTTTTTTAGTTATTTATTCTATCATTGATAATCAAGATATAAAATATTTGGCTTTTTTTTCACAGCAAGTTTCTTTTAAGATTTGATAATAACTTTTTAAATACGTTATGCAATAATTACAATTAAGGCTTAATTATAATAAATAACAAAATTTTTTAAAAAATTAAATAAAATTATGTTTTGTACATTTCTAAATTTTACTACTCCCATTTTAATATAATTGTATAAAAATAGGCTATATATCCTTCAATCTGAATTTTAAAATTTTTTTATTGCACTACATGTTGTTACTAAATGATTAGTTGAAACTAAATCATCCCATGTTTCAGATTTAAGTTCAAATTTTGAGTAAGATAGAATTCGCAATATATGCAGTTCACAATAAACAGAATATGTATAAGTCTAGTAAAATAACTGCATGTTTATCTAAATTTGAAATATAAATATGTTACCAAGCTAAACATTAAGAGCAAGATACATGTAAAAGACTAATGAAATATTTTTCAAGCAATTATGTTGGCAGATCAGCGAGTAATCTATTAAACATGAGTTCAAAAGAAAAAAAAAATCCTGACTTTTCAATAATAAGAATCAAATAAATGATAACAAACAAATAATATATATTTTTTAAAAATCGTTAGTTCAGTTGAAGAATTTCAAAACATAAATTTATTAATTCATAGAGCTTATCAAAAGTGATAAGTACAATATTTATTAAAACAAATGAAGAATTATTAAAGCAAATACTACAACAAAATTATAGCAAACATGATATAAAAAAAGAAAAATTGAAACAATGTCCATATCTCTATCAATGTTTAAACAGTATAATTAGAAAAGCTATGAGCACAATTTAACTTCATGTTCCAATGAAAAATTAATAAAGTTATTAAAAAGGAATTTTGCAAATTATGATCTTAAAATGCAGGGTTAAGTTGACAATTCCCTTCTCAATCCACATCCTTAGTGCATTTTATCAGGACATTTGTAACTTAATAAATTTGATAAGTAACATGGAAAAAAGTTTGGAGAGATAGAGGGAGGGGGATAAAGAATTGAGAATTTTTAAAGAATTGCTCTCTTTTTCCATGTGTTCTGTATTGTTCCAATTTCCTAAACATGATTGGAGAGAGAAACTCTAAAGTCACCTAAAAGATGCAACTCTTATATGATTTTAAAGTAATAAAGTAAAAAATAAGGACGTGAATTAAAAAATCAAATCAACTGCTTGTATGTAGCAATCATATTTCCAATTATATAAACAAATATAAACTATATCCAATAATGTCAGGAAATATACATTGTGATCATGAAATATTTTTAAAAAATAACTAAAGAGAATTTCATAATAATAAGTAAAAAAAATCATGGGAAAAAAATCACACACAACACACTGTTTTGTTAAACACTTTATTACTTTTAATGTTTATTTTATACAAGTAGAAATTTGAAATTTTAGTAAATAAAACCTAAAGCTGCCTTTTATAATTGACAAAATAACGCTTGAACAACATGATAGGAAAGGAACCAAAAATGTAATAAGCTTACATTTCAATATCATTTAATAAAAATATTTTTAAAAAGTATTTAAAATATGCAAATTAAAGAGAAAAAGAACAGACATAATTTATCAGTTCCTCAAGGCACTTTTTAAACTCTTTCTTTTTTTTTCTTGATTAAAAAATGACACATTATTTTACACATTTCAGGATATACAACATAACAATGATAATTTGAAAATAAATAATCCAATGAATATAAATTTGATAAATGAAAAGATCAATAATAACAAAAAAATCTAAACTAGGATCTGCTGTGGACAATAGTTTTTTTAAAATTCTTATAATAAAGTTATGAATGCAAATAAAATGATTAACACAGCTTTTAAAA
This sequence comes from Argiope argentata, assembly GCA_026289955.1. Taxonomy (NCBI): domain Eukaryota; kingdom Metazoa; phylum Arthropoda; class Arachnida; order Araneae; family Araneidae; genus Argiope; species Argiope argentata. The sequence continues at coordinate 2,107,802 of JAOUZG010001441.1, read as the reverse complement.
AGTACCATAAAATTTAGCTGCATGCTTAAAAAAAATTTAAGGAAAGAAGGAAATGGGCAGTGAAAAACCAAAAGCAGGTCTAAAAAGAATAAGTTAAACATGTTTATAAATGAATGCTTTAGTACTGTTATAATATGAACATTATTAAAATAAAAGTAATATATATAATAATACAATAAAAAAAGTCACTTCAACTCAAACAATGCTTGAAGAAGTAAGAGATTCTTAATTAAAAAATACATAAAACACATTTAATTTATTGTTTATAGAATAGATAAATGCAATAAAAACAAATATTTAAAATGAAAGGGCAAGATATTTCTGAAAGCAAGAAAATAAATTCACACCCACTTTCAAACCAAAATTTTAAGATCTTAAAATAGTAAGCTCAAAATAAAGGATTTAAAGGGAACAAAAATAAAAGAAATAAAAATATACCATTATTGTTGCCTTATACTTTTATGTAATAATAACATCATATAAAAAGACACTATTTTAACATAAAATTAATTTTTTAAGGGAAAAAAAAGAAATTAACAACCAGTCTTTTACATTTAATATATATATAAAATAAAATAGACAAAAGAAATTGCACAAACAATAGATTTAAAACAATATGATTACCACAATTTTCATATGCAGTACAACAGTGCACAACTTAAATGAAAATGTTTCGAAAAAAAAAAAAAACTTTCAAATAGTAAGCAAATTTTCTAGGTTTTTTTTAAGATGAATTACCGATATGATAAAATGATGGATATTTTTTAATTTAAAATAATTTTTTAATGCAGTCTTTATCTGCACTCTCAATTTTATTAAAATTTCTAGAAATCTTTGCTTAAATGAAGGGAAAAAAATACCACAAAAAAAAAATCAGTAGATCTCAAAATACATAATCCGAAGGCACAGGTATTAGTCTTACTTTTTTTAGGTATTTTTAGGTACAATTAAAAACGTTACAAAAATCATGAAACATTTTCTAAGAAGGAATTTAAGTACCTTTCAGGGTCAAGGAAAAAAAAATCATTTTATGGGAAAACTTTAATTTTTTTTTCTATAAATCTATTTTACAATTGCATATAAATAATCATTATAGAATAAAATATTATTCTAATTTGCATATTAATGTTTTTATTCATTCTAAAAAACTATTGATACTTTGAGTTTATATACAAAATATTTAAGAACTGAAATGTAAAGTAACACAACTGCACCGAAAATTTCGCAATCAAAAAATTTATATCACAAACATCAACAAAAATTCATTAAAAACTAAAGTACATTAAATTAGTCTACGGACAATATATATATTGGCACATCTATATTACAGCTCATCAAAATAAAAATGACAAAGTACATTGACAACCAAAGGATGGATGTAAACTTCCTAGCTCCTCTGAAGATTATTTTAAACATGAACAATTTAGCACTTCACAACATCAAGTCACTTGCAATAAAACTCCTTCAATCCAGAAATATGATGGTGAACAAGGCACACTCATAATTAACCAATTTCTTAATGGTCAACATAGCACCGAAATTATGTTCCAGTTCCAAAAACAATGTAGGAATTTTATCACTGTTTGCCACTGTACATTGGATTTTTGAAAGTAGATGTAGCTTGCTTGTAAATAGGATTTTCACCCTATTGAAAAAACATACAAAATGAAAAAAATCAGGACACTATTGCAGTAATATCATTGAAAAATTATTTTATTTTGAGTTCAGTAGAATTTAGTTGATATGAAAGAAAGAAGAAAAAAAGGGGGGGAGAGGAGGAATAAAACATAAAAGTTTTACAACTGCATTTATTTTTAAAGCCAAATTTATGAACTTCCAAAAAGAGAAGGGATTCTTATAAGATTTATGACTCAAAAGAAAATATAAATTTACTTTTATTATAAAAAATAAAAATATTTGAATGAATAAGAATTGCACTATTACTATTACTCTTAAATTCAAAATAATTTATTAGATAAATTATGCTTTCATTTATATAAATATTTGGGAAATATAGCAGGTCTTTAAAATATTGAGTTCTTTGCTGATTTGGATAATTTTATTTTTTCGCCTTTAGAAGTAATCCTTATAATAAAAAAATACATTTTTTTATAAACAAATAAAAAAACTTTTTTTAGTTTATTTTATATTTAAAAGCCAATATAATAAACACTTATTGGTTGAAAAAAATCGATAAATAACAGAAATTATGTATTTAAAAAAATCTTTTAATTCAGCAAAAAAAGAAGGGGAAAAATCCTTTAGAGAAAAGGAGAGGGAAGTCAATATCCATATCATCTCCTTAAAAGTAGTAAAATTTAATATTAGTAAAGATAGTTTGTTCTGAATGAAATCTGAATCAAATATACAGTGATACACACATTTTCATTTTTGAAAGAATATACTGATTAGAGGCAATTAAAATATTCTGCCTTAATTCATTTATTCCTAAAGGATAAGTAAAATTTATCAACCTTTGATGATAGAAAGCTGCTATTGAAGTGCAATCAAAAAGTTGATACTTCTTATCACAATATAATTGTCTAATTTAAAAGAGAATTTAGTTGTGATTTCAAATTGTACAACTTGAAACTTGTCAAATTCAACAAACTCACAGCATTTACTTATAAAATTCGTGTTAAAAGTTGAAACCATAATAAATTTAATTTTGCTTCCTTAAATATTTAAATTAATACAATAAATAAATAAATAAATACAAGCTTTTTCAAATTTTAAAATATTTTTGACTGAATAACTGAACTGATGTGTTTGAAGCTAGTTACTGCCGACTTGCATAAAATATGAATAAACATTACACTTACAGTATCCCATCGAGCCATTTGACGCTCCTTCTCAAATTTGGCTAGTTCTCTTCTGTCATGTATAGTTGTGAGAAGCTTCCAAATCAACAGCAGTGCAAGACCAACAGCAATGATACCACCAATCACACCCAAAATTATAGCAAGTATATTCACAGGCTCGGGACAGTCTGGAAAAAAGAATGAATTTATTTAATGCACGTGCATTAAGGATAAACCTTCCAATCAGAAAAACAAGGTTTCTTAAATTATTTAAAGTCATAATCCTATCTTACTTAAAAACATTTTCAGTTAACTCATTTTTTCCCTTAAAAAACTGCCCTATAAATCGAAAATTTGAAATTTAATTTCGAAAAATTAAGCAATATTATATAAAAATATTTATCAGAATTTTAAGAATTTTTTTCATTTTTCTAATAAAAAATGTTGACTGAATAAAACAAATCCCATGAAAATTTCAAATTTGCATGTTATGACCAAGACTATTAAGAAATCTTGCATAAACTAAAGTAAAAATATTTATCAAAACTATTTTTTTCCCTTGAATAAAAAGTGTTTTAAACTTTATTACTAGATTCAATAAAATATTTAATTTTCCAAATCTGAAATAATAAACTATAGTATATGAACTATTTCATTATAATAATACAAAAATAGCTTTACTTTATCACATTTAAATAAATACTGATTTATGTGTATATCGTGACAGATGTTATTTCAAATAATTTTTTTTCTTAATTCAATTAAATATTATGAAATATATTAAATATAATTATTTATATTTTACATGATTTAAAGATTTTGAATCTATATTTCACAGTATGCAAGAAAGAAAAGGAGAGAGAAGATTCAAGCTTCTCTTTAAAATTATTCTTTTATACATTGCAATTATATGGATGCAGATTGTACAAAAATAAAAAAAGCTTAACAGGGGAAAAAATATTATAAAAATGATATCTATGATTGCAAATTTCAAGTTATCATGTTAGAACATTATTATTTTTCAGTCATTATTTGTCTTAATTAATTTATGCCATTAACCAGTTCAAACCTGTTTGAAACAATCATGAGACTTCTGCATTAGTCTCTATCCCCCCCCTCTCTTTCTCTCTCTCTCTATATATATAATTTTTTTAACTTTCATTTTTAATTTTTCTAGCAGGTAAATAAAGTTTTGGAGTTCAACCGATTTTAAGATGAAATAACAGCTATGATGTCATAGTTCTACGTCAACCTTTTAAAAATGCATCCATTGTGAAGAAGCATACATAACAATAAAGTTATGCTGGTAAAAGCAGGCCAAACTTTTAAAAGCATGTCAGCTTTCCAAGAAGCATACATAATAATAATGCAATACTGATTAAAGCAAGCAAAAAAAAATATTCTTCAACCAATAATTTATAACACCCCATAATCTTTATTTTTTGACCATGAATTTCAGAGCATCAGAACATCCTAACCAAAATACCATGTTTCCACATAATAATAATAAAGCCAAATTTGAACAAATTTACATAACACTATTACATAAATAAAAGGTTAAAGTTTTTGCTTTTATTATATTGCCTGTAGCAAAAAAAATCTAAAGCTTATGTAATAGAAGCAACCTATGAAAGAAACTAATTTTTCAAAATTTGTCCCAAGTTCGATAAAAATTTAAAAACTTACCTTTTGTGCGTTGAGCATGAACAATGGGCTGATCCTCATCATCCAATTTGTATTTGAAAGTAAACTGACAATCCTTATCATCACGGAAAACACATAGCTTTTCATTTTCTTCTTCTTTTACTAAAAAGTAAGAGAAAGATATCAATGTCTTTTAAGAGTAATTTTATTAACTTCAACTGCTGAAAAAAATTTGTTGATTTTTTTTAGTTATATTTTACTTTAAAGAAATTCATAGCATATATACCTTCAACTTTATCAACACCAATAGTTATAAAAGAGCATGCAGTGCAATTTTCTGCTGGAACATCATTATCGTCTGGAAAAATCTGGCATTCAACACAATCTCTGAATGCATCACATTTCAAAGGGCAAGTCTGGAGAAGATGGGAGGAAAAAATTCAATAAAATCAATAAATATTTTTAGACCAATATTTTTTTAAAAATTATCAACACAAATTATTATTTATTAATAAAATAAAAGTAAGCACTTAAAAAACTAATAAATACTTTGTCGAAAATTAATAATTTCATCCAACTTAATTAAAATTACTCATTCTATTAAAAATCCTGCTGTAATTCAATAAGTAATATGCAAATGTAATATAAATTAATACCATATGTCCATTATTTAATTGGAATTATTCAAAAGCTTAATTTTCACTGTTCACTATTAATAATAACTTGAAGATTTTTTTAAGATACAGTTTTTTTTATCTCCTTTAAATAAGCAGATTATATAATTATGAAAATTAGAATATCACATGCGATCATTAATTGAACAATCTATAGTAATAGCATGACTTGCTGTACAAATAAACACTTACTTTAAAAAATATTCTTATATTTTGATATTAAAAAAGTAATCAGTAAATATTTTATACCTTTTAATGTTTTAATACCATACATATATTTTTTAAAAAAATTAATTTGAAATTTCTTCTATAAAAATAATATACTTACAGGACACCGTTCACAAAATGTTCCACTATATCTGCCTTCTTCTAAATCATAACATTTACAAACGCCACATTCACATTCTCCATGCCCACTGCATATTTTCTACATAACAAAAAAAAAAAAAAAAAAAAATGTAAAACCGATTTGTAAAAAAAATAAATTTGTAGATAAAATTAATTTTTTTTTATCATTAATGACTCAAAAATGCAATTTTCTAAAAACAAAAGTAGAAAAAATGGTGGTTGAAAAGTTCTAAATAAATATATACAAACAGGAAACATGATATTTACTACAAGGATTTATAACTTATTAAAAAATTAAAAACTAAATCCATTAACATTTCATTAATGCTGTAAAAAAAGCAATTTCAGTTGCCTAGTAATATGTGCACAAGAGATTATTTAAAACATAACTTGCATACCAAAATACAGAATAATAAGTTAGCATTCTTTAACCTGAAAAGTATCTTTTACCCAAATCAATATCTTAAAGTTTCTTAATTGTATATAAAATTCACTATTAAGAAATAAAATTTGTTATTATACATTTTTTGCTTAATTTATAAATTGCTATAACCTTATTTAATACACAAAAAGCAATCTTACTGTCTGTTATTTTTCCTTCTAAAAATTGCAATTATCAAATATTTATGATACATTTACCCTCTACAAAATCAATGGATCTTTTCTTTTTTAATGGTTTGAAATGTTTTTCCTTCCAAGATATTTTAATAAGTGTGAAATATAAAATAGATATTTGTAAGAATATATTTCCTTTTTCAGATTTTTTTCTACTGGCATGGAAATAAAATTTAATGATAGAATTTCCTCAAATCATAATGCATACAGAAAAGAACAGATTTTTTTTGACAAAAGATTTAACTAAAAATTTAATACTTACACCATTTGGAGCAATACATGTCTCATTCGTATCTCTACACCCACAATCCAGTCCTTTCCAGCCAGGTTTACATTTACATTTACCACAATCACAAACACCATGATCTGGGCCTAGAAAGGCGCAACAAAAATTTATATTTAAAATAAATGTTTATTCATTACAGTTTGTATTTTTTATTCAAAGAACATAACCCTAACAACAGCCATATTTTTCAATCATCTTTTCTATTTGCTGATTCTTAATCAGTTGGAATTAAAATATCATTAAGATATAACAATTTTAAAATGAATTTTATCTGACACTTAACACCAATAACAGCATTTTATAATTTTAATTAAATCAGCAAATTTAATAACCAAGTCATGACTTTCGGACTTATGAGATTATATGATTTTTAAACCTTTTAAATTGAAACTATAATTTAAATTTAATCTTTTAGTGATTACAACATTTTTTCTTGAAAAAGTTAATGCAATTATTCTTCTAGACAATTCAATACATTAAATTATGGAAAGTTTGATATAGTATTGCATCGCATATGTATTTGACCAGCAACCATCACCAACAACTGAATTCCCACAAACAGTGATGCTTGAATGTGCAAAGAATGGCTTTTTACATTTAGGTTCAAAGGTTAAATAATGACAACTGAAAAGTCTTAAAAATAAGTTCGCAGCATATGTTTTCATATTTAATTTTTAAAAAAAACTAAAACAAATGAAAGATTACAATATTTTTGAAAACATAAAATTTATTTTCCTAATAATTAGTGTATTAAAATTTAAAGTTGACATTGAGGATTAAAGATTTTTAAGTAATAATAGCAATATGAATTTGCTATGAATAAAATACCATTTAAAAAATTCATGTATTCATTAAAATACCATGATTTTAGAACTAGGTTCCAAATGCATAAATCATAGCTTACTCTAAAGTCATTTGTATACATGATAAGTATGATCAGTAAAACAGAAAGAGAGCAGGTGTACAAAAATAGATAAATATTCAATAAAAAATAGTCTAAATTAAATGCTTGAAGAATTTTCAATGTACTAACCACTGCAGATTTTTCCTTCAGATCTGTCACAAGAATAATTATCACATTCACAGAATTTTCCAGTCACTTTCTCATCAGGATTCTAAAATATCAATTGCAAAATAATTAACATATATTATATATATATATATATATATATTAAAAAAAAGACTTAAAATGCTGCTATAATGTAATAACTGAATTTTTTTTCCAAATTAATTTATTCCATCAAAATTATAGCAACAAAATACATTACATCATAGTTAATACTGAGGCTCTTCATTCAAGAGCAGATGCTTTTTAAACATTATGACAAAATTGCATTTCAATCAATCAGATCATATTATGTATAAAAATAGTGAAGGTAATAAAGAATTTGTATATAAGTCCTGATTGCAAAGAATTTAATCTATTAATATATATATGATAGAGAATATGACAATATGAGGGGGGAATCCAGTATTAATAAATACACAATACATAAATGATTTGACCATATAATTTATTGAAATTTAATTTTTAACTTACTTGTCGCTTAAAGCACTCACATTCACCACATCTACAAATACCTCTTCCAGAACATGGTTTTGTATCATTTCCGCTAGAAAGAAAAAATTATTACTTACAGTTATATATATATAATTCTGTCAGAAAAAACAGCATTGTATATACTTGCTTATAGATGCCTTTTGAATAATTATAATTTATACTTAAATATTCAAAAAATTATGCATAAAAAATAGAAAAAAGTAATTTGCACGCAAATCAACTTCAATTATATACATAAAAAAAGTGTGAAAATAATTTGTAACATAAAAAATAAAATTGAGAGACCACAATTATATTGCACTCAAAATACAAATAAATAAAGAAAAAAAAACACTTACAAGTAACATCCTATATCATCAGTTGCTTGATCGCTATCTTTAGCATCACATTCACATTCTCTGCCATATCTATTACTGTAACAACTGCAAACTCCACATTCATAAGTACCATTACCAAAAGTACATTTATCGCTATCTCTTTCCTAAATAAAAAGATTAAAATTAAAATAGAAATGGGGAAAAATTTTAACCCATTTTTTTACCAAAATTTTAATATAAACAAGAAATCTGAACATTTCATATATTAAAAAGATTAAAAAAATAAAAGATGAAATATTATAGTACATCCAAGTTCAAAGATGTTGCCTAGCAAATAACACATGGATAATAGATTTCATAACCTAAGCCTGTAGTATCATGTCATAAGTATTACTTTTAATAATACAACAAAGAGATTATTCATATTGAAATGAAAGAAGCAGTAACAATCTATTAAAACAAAATTAAATGGAACCAAAGCTTTATTTTATAACACAGTCAAAGTATTCATGAATGCCCCCAACAGTTAAATATGGATCTATTAACCGTTTGAGTGTGAATGAATACTTACCTTTACGGCAAGTAGAGCGTGATATTGCTTCGCCGTACTTAAATGGTTAATAAAGAAAAGATATCAGGATAGTGTAAAATGAAATGACACAATTGCACAATAACATTTAGTTGCATAAAGTAAGGCCTATGTGAAGCCTGGTGGAATATTCTTCCTATGAATGCTCATTCAAAAGTATGAACTTTGAAAGCCTTATAAGAATATTTGATATTGCTTTTCATTAGTTGACACTTTGCAGATGAATAAACAAAAGCATAAAAATATATAAACTTAGAATGGTATTGGTTTAAACACAAAATATTACTGTGTATAAAAAGTAAAGTAAAATAATAATAAAAAGAGTAAAATTAAATAGCCAATATAAAATAAGCTTATAATTAAAAAATTATAAGCTTTTTTTACGATCTTATGAATGAATACTTCTAAATGAATATTCTTATATTTCATCAAGTATGCTTTTAATATGTTTCTAGTTTAATTAAAATGTTGGCAATAGGCATATTTAAATGCTTATTCTAGCTGCAATTTTAAAGAATCATTTTGGAATAAAAATACATTTTTTTAAAATTCATATTTTAGTTATACAATGAAGCAAATTCTTTACCTCATTCCATGGTTTTTCACATTCACATTCACAAATCATCTCTAAATGAACAGTTAAAGCTTCATTTAACCCAACAGGATATATTTGGAAAGTTTGATTCCATTCTTTGGGATCTTTTGGACACTTAGTGACTTCAATATTAGCTTCAAATGTCACCTATAATTAAAATAGTTTTAAATTCAGTGAAAAGAAAGGAAATAAAAAAGAGGATTTAAATTATGCATGTAAAAACGTGTGACATGTACTCAATCTCGAAAGCAAATTAATACATCAATATTTTTATTCTATTCCTTAAATATTCTTAATTGATAGTAAAACAAACGCTCCGATGAATCAATTTATTTACAAAGTTTCCAAGCTTTCATCTGAAATAATACACATAAAAAGTACTTTCATGAATAAATATCAAAATGTAGAATAGAACTTCAAAAAAGAAATAGATTATTCTCCATAAGAAGTACCATCTCAGTATTTTTAAGAAGTTTATAAAATATATTGGTACTGAAGAATAAACTATGACAGCTAAAACAGTAATTCAATTTAAAAAAAGAACAAATAAAAATAATTTATTCCACAAATAAACACATCTAAATATTTAGTTAATTTGTTAGTCTAGAGGAATACAATGTAACATTTCTGTTAAGCTTTGCTCCATTCATTAAAATACCACTTTTAAGTAACCAATCAAAAAAGATTTCTTTCTGCACTAATAATTTAAGAATAATAATAAGAAAAAAAATCAATCCTGTAAAGACATTTTAAATAAAATATACTTACATTTGTCCCTACTTTCAGACCTTTGCAAATGTTAGTATTTTCTCTTTTGGTCCTGGGAAAAACAAATTTAGAATAGTTAAAGGTTTCATTAAGTCACTTGAAATCAAGTTTAAAGACAGATTTTTCTTAATCATCATTGCCATTGGGTTAAAAAAAGTATAAAATTATTATATTATAATTATCTATCCAGTGCTCTGTGTTTTTCTCTAAACACATTTAATTTATCTTTTAGTTAGCTAACAAGTTGTAATATTTAAACTATCTATCCGATGTTCCATATTTCTTTTCATGCCTTTTAAATATTTTATCTAATTAATTATTTTTAATGCTTATCACAAAATACTACAATCAATAAAAAAAGTAATAAACCTATTAAATTCTAAATATATTTCATGTAACTAACAAAATTAACTAACAATCTAAATAAATTAAAATAAAAAATAAATAATCATAATTTCTTTCTTACCCTAAACAGGAAGAATAGTAAGTGACTTTAATATTACTTCCAGCATTGTCTTTCATTTCCACAGCTGATGTAATTTTCTGAAAGAAAAATAACTGTATAAAAATCAGTATATTAAAACTAAATAATACACTGAACCCCATGATTGCATAATAATGTTAAAAGTATATCCAATAATGATTATTAAGTCTAGTATCTAATAAATAGTGCCTACATTTTAAATAATGACATTGAATACTTCATCATTAAAGGTAACTGAATTCTCTATAAAGTTTAACGTAGCTTTGTGAAAACACAAATTTTGATATGTAATGGTACAAATGTGCACATAAATCAGAAAATAAATCTACATTCTGTAATTTACTATGTATGAATTTTATAAATGGGCTTTATCGTACAAATGGAAAATGAATGAAATTTAAGTTATTTATGACTGAAATTTATTTACATATTAATTAAAATGTTAATACACAGCTAATAATGAAAATACTTAAACTAAAAAATAGGTTATAGACTAATAAGAATATGCATATACATACAACAGATGAGTCTGAAAAAACAACTTCTACAAATTTTAAGATATTGGCCTTCAAAAGTTTACAGAAGGGCAAGAAAGTTCTTGCATTCAAATTTAAAATTCATACATTATATATGAATTTGCATGAAGTTTCTACAGGTAAACAAGTTACTATCATTCTGAAAATGTATAAAATTAAAAGAATATTTTTATGCAGTTGTCCTTTTTAGTTGAGATATCAATTTATCTAGTACTAATACAATGCAATAGTAATAATTACAATTGAAAACATATTCAAAATTATTATCCTTACATCATATTGATCTTGCACTAGTTCAACAACATTTGAGGAATCATTTTCTAATTTTCCTGCACTGGAACCTTCAAGTAAGTTGCTCAAACGTTCATAAACAGGAACCTGATTTGCTGTGACAGCAAAAATAATGTTCACCTTGTTTTCTTGAATTTTATGATTGATCTGGCTAAGAGATGGGTAATCTTGATTGGTGCTTTCACTATAATAACCATCATTGTCTAAGTGGCACTGACCATCATTTGGCTTTACAATACCTCCAAGCTGAAAAAATAAAATAGAAAAATGGTTGTATTGGTAACTTAAAGAACTAAAAAACACTTTGAAAAAGAATCTATTATATATATATTTCCATACACAAATATCAATTTGCTTGAATGTAAATAATTTCCGTATCAGTTTCAGGTTATAACATATAGATAGAATTTTATATATATAAGATAAAGTGAAGTTTCTAGATTCAAGTCATATAAAGTTTTATTCTTAACCCTAATTCATCAATACTTTCGAAAATCAAAACAAAACATTTTTAATATCAATGTTCGCAATAAGTAAAAAAGTAGTAAGTAGAAAAAAAATCTTTGAGGCCTTCTTTTGTAGAACATGGCTACATATATTTTCAGTATACATTCTTACATATGCCCATAGGATTTCTAATCTCATATAACATTTTTTAAAATTGAAGTTAAATTTAAAAGTTTAAAAATGTCAAGATAGTATCTTAAAAATTCTTAGCCTCAGATACTGAATTGATTTTTTTTTTATTTGTGTTAATAGTATTTTTTAAATAAAAAATTAATACAATACTTCTAAATTTTTCAATGATAAATATTTTACAGATAATTAAAAACTATTGTGGAGATAAAAATGATATAAATGGTATTAATTTGTGTTTTAAGATTATATTTGTACCACAGATTTGTTCTATGAGTTCAATATTTCAAACAGTTCAAAGTGAATATGTCCTTTTCTAGGTTGCAAGAATAAGCATTTCATTTTATATAAAATCATTTAGTACAGCTGGAGTATAACCATCTAGATAATTACATTAGTTTTTATCATATCCTCTTTTCCATTTTTAGATCATAGATAAAATAGAATACAGCATGAAATTTCTTCTATTTTGGAAAATTTGACATGTTTTTTGAAGACGTTTCTTGTAATATGTTTTAATATCTTTGATTGTAATCCTTTTAAAGACTAGTTTCCATAAAATTTTTCGAAGAGCATCCATTTTCAAGAGAAGTTCATTTAAAGAAATACTGAATATTACAATCAGAACCAATATTATCTTTTTATTAACTTTTATTTTAATTAGCAGCTGTATTCTATTTTAATTATTTTCAATTATTTGAAAGACAGATAAACATAAAATATTAACATTCTTTTCAATAAACTCTAACTAAAAACTGTAAAATAATAAGATCAGTGGTTGAGACGGTTGTTTGATTTTCCAAATTATATTAAATGGACAGATATATACATATTTATTTTTAAAATTTTGCAATGATTGTACAAAAAATTGAATGCAATATAGTCAGCACAATGTTTGAGTACAGAAAATATCAGTTTATCATTGCAGAGAATGTAAAGTAAAGCAGTGTTTTTGATATTTGCTCAAGGGGGGGAGGGGGAGGTGATGGGGACAGATGACCACTGACAATGTATTTAATGGAGATGATGATTTTTATTTCATATAAAAGATCTTTTATATGAAATAATTTCAAATCGACACAATATCTGTAGCTTCAAATTCTAACAGTAGTTTTTTTCTATGGACTTTCAATCTATATTTTTTAAAGAATACTTTTGAAATTTCAACTTAAAAATGGAGAATGGAAGAAGGCAGGAAACCATTAATGACATATTTGGAGTTCATGTGCATTTATATGAAATAAAAATTAGTGGCATAGGATTAGGGTCAGGAAAGGCACTGACATTACTTTAAATATATAAATGCTAAATCCTAAAAGTTTTTAATGTGTGAATGTAAAGAAAGTTAGTTCAAAAGTTTTAATCCGAAATTTTTAAAAAAATGAATAATGTATTTATACTTTAAAAGCTAAAAATAAGAAAAATATACAATAATAAAACATTCATACATTAAATTTTTTTAAATTCTCTGTAGGATCTTTTATTTATTATAAACAGGAATTAAAAAGGTTAATTATTTTTACATAGTGATTAATTAAATAAAAAATGTAATTGAATATTTTTATTTGTTTCTAAGTTTTGTTTTAAAGAATTTCTGTGTTTAACTTTGTGGATGGATTCAATAATTAGCAATTGCTCACAAAATCAAAATGCAAGTATTTTTCGTATTTTTACAAGTGTGCACATGGAAATTATGAAATTTCCAAGATATAAATTTAATTTATATGTATATTATTTTAAGTAATAATAATAAACACATTTATAAATGATATCTTCTATGAAAAAGTAGATATCTTAAAATTATTTACCTTTCCATCTCCAGCATAATGAAAACCACTGTCTGAAGAAAATATCAACATTTTTCTGGATTTCTCTCTCCATCCAATCTTTTGCTAAAATTAGATTGAAAAATCATCATAATTTTCATGCTATATCTTTTGGAGAATATTTTATATTTATGTAATGAAACATAGTAAGATGGAAGTTTTAAGGGAAGTATTTTATTATCTAAGATATAAACATTCCAATATTTTTTTTAAAAAAATTTAATAATGAATTACACTATATTTTAATTGAAGAAATAAAACTAAAGATCATTTTGCAAAGATATGGTCTATAATTCTACATAATTTTTTTAAATATCTTAATGATAAGAGTTCTCCAAATGAACATACCATTATAATAGATTAAATTGACATTTCTTGAAACCTATTAGTTCCTTAATAAATGATTATTCGTTATTTTGGTAAGTCTACTTCCAGTGTTTCTAATGATTATAGACAAGGCTGAACTACAGCTTAAAAAAGATTTTAAGTATAAATATTTTTAATAGACTGAACTGATTATTATTGTCTGAATATAAATTCCAGTAAAATATATCCTACTTTTAAATTATCTGGAAACCATTTAAGGTATTTTAACTCTATATCAGGATGCACAGCAAAATTTTCTAATGTGAAAAACTTCAGCTATCTTTACTATCATGACTATACTTAACATTTACCTTGCATACTACAGCTTGCATAATTGCATCAAAACCTCCTTCAGGTGCATCTAGATTGCCTGAAACTCTAGCCTCTCTAACAAGTTCAGCAAATGTTGCTGTGTTCGTAGTCAATGGCATATGGTTCAGGAAGCCATAAGGAGCTGCACAATCTGAACAAGGCTCCCTTAATCTAAAGTGATAAATGAAAATTGAAATAGATCTTTTAATTATTTAATTTTTTTAATAAAGTCAGTTTATTACAATTTCTGAAAATAAAAAATCAAATTACTTATTTAACTACATTTTCACCTTTGTACTCAATTCAGCAAGCACATGAATACAAAATAACAGATTTAGAAAAGAATGAAACTGCAAACTAAAATTAAAAACCATGTGAATTTTCAGTAATAAAATAGTTTATATTAAAAATATATAGCAACAACATGAAATACTTAATTGGACATAATATGCAAATCAGAAAAATGCGGTAGTAAAATTTTAAGATAGAAAGGCATTATAACCATATCAAACACAAAAATTTAAACTGAATAATGTAAAAAATTAAATTCCAACCTATAAGAAAAAGAACATTAACATTATGCAAAAGTTAATGTCTCTCAATCTAATTAGAAGAATCTTTCAAAGTAAACTTACTTTTCAGGGACTGTGCTTACATACGGCATAACCACCTTATCCACAAAAGACCCAAAGCCAAGTCGAAAATTTGTAGTTATGTTATTCATTCTGGTTGATAATAAATTTCCAAGCTCTGCTAACTTATCCTTATCATCCTTCATTGAATTAGAAAGATCCATCAAATAATACAAATCTACTGGATAATCTTCTGCTTGTCGAAATTCAACAACCAATGGAAATGGTGAATCTGAATTTAAAATAATTGATTAATATTTCTTAATTTCTAATTATGGTTATAATGATTATTTAAAAAGTTATTTGCACTTAATTTCACTAAAAAAAAACATTCAATACACTTTAAAAATTGTAAAATACAAATCCTGTATTTCTGTATCAATTTTTATCATAACATTCAAAATTTCAAAAGATTCAGCTCATTTTTTTAAAGAGTATTATTCACAATAAAATTACAAATGCATTACAAATAAAGTTTTTTCATTAAAAATTTTTTCAATAAAATTTATAGCAAACATTTTTAAACTTCATTAGCAGTTTATTGAAATTTTATTACTTATTTTTATTCAATAAATATTGAACATATTTAAAGAACAGGCTCAGCCTAAAAATTGTTCTTTTTACATAAAGTAGTATTTGTTAAATTACAACCTATTCCTTATATGTTTTCTTTCAACATTTTAATAATTTAGTTGACAGTCCTATAATAAAAACATTTTAAATTGTAAATACTTTAACTTGCTCTCTTAAGTTAGAGGTAATAGTTTAAAAAAAAGCAATTACTTGGCCTAAGTTTTAAAGTAATCTCCTGTGGTTTAATTTGAATAGCTTCTCCTTCTTTCACACCTTTACTGCTTAACTCCAAGTCCTTTTGAAAAAGAAAATGTAAATGTTAAATAAATATAATTTTTTAAAGAAAAAAATTCAAACAACTAGATTATATTTAATAATAACAAAATAAACAATAACTATTCCTTACTTTATTCTTTTTCATTTCTTGTCCAGGCATAACGATATGCTCATCTTTACATCGGCCTCTCAAATTACCAGTATAATCACATCTTCTACTTCCATCGAGTGTGAAATCCTAACAGCAAAAATAAAAAAAAATATTAAAAATCATTCTAAAATAACTAACCTTTATCTATTTGCATGATGCCTTATTATAATACATTTTCCATTAACAATATAAAAAAAGAAAGAATGCAGCACAGTTACTGTAAAAGTTTTTTCTTAATAACCGTTGATAAGCCAAAATTTGTAATAACTGTTTATAAGCAAATTTCATTTTAAAAAAATCGACCTAACAAAGTTTAATTAATTTTTAAAAATTTAATGAGATAATTTTAGAGAAATGTTTATATTTTTTTCCTTCCTAAAATCTTCTACAAAATTAACTATATTTTAAAATGAATTCTCCAAGAGGATAACTTTAACAAAACATATTAACTGAAATATTATTGTAGAGCATCATTTTTTCCACATCTAAAATAATTCAATTTTTTATAACAAATATTTTAATTAAATTTGATAGAAATATCTTTTAACATATAATTTCAAACAAAATGCATTAATGACAATATAATAATTATTGAATAATTACAATAAAATATATTATATTAAACAATATCTTTTATTAAAATTTATCTTAACCTCTATTCTTTCAATTTTAATATATTGCATGCATACACAGTATTAAAATTGGATTGTAATTTCTACAATAAAGCGTTTTTAAAAAAAGAAATTATTTTAAAAATGAATACTTTTTTACATCTTATATCTTATTTGTAGATTTTTTATTAGATTCAAATATCAAAAATATACCTAATATTTAATATTATAAAACTTTTTTCTATATAATTTATTTGATGCACCATCATATAAATATATATATATCAGTACAGGAATTACATTTCTAAATAATAAAAGTTTCACTCTCATTTAATAGGCAATTTGCAAGATCTATAAAAATTTCATATTTTCTCTCTTATATTACATTATATCACAGTACACATGCTGCCTAGGTTTACTAGAAATTTCATCTTCGTATGAATTTTAAAAAGTGGGAAACACTTTCTTATTTCTTTACTTAATCTAATTTTACAGCCTATTGACAATTTCATCCAGACTATAACCTAAAGGCCAAAATAGCTACAATGATATATCAAACTTTCTTAAATTATTAAAAAATACTAATAACATTAGCTTTTATTTAGATATTATATAATTTATCAATTTTGATTTTTTCAATGGAAAAAAGTTTCATTACCTCTTGTGAACACCAAGCACATTCAGGATCAGCTGTTATACAATCGCCGCATGTTTCTTTTGAAATGCATGGATTTCCAGTCAACTTTTCAGGAGCTATAGAGAAAGAAAAAAAATAATTACATACATTTAAATTAAATGAAAATTTTAATATAAATCAAAAATAAAACAATCTAACTATAAAAATATGTTAACAATTTAGTTAACAAAACAAACTGATTAATAATAATTAATTAAAAAATATTACCTTGTGCTAGGCAAACTTTGATGAATATAAGCCACAAAAAATACTTCATGATGTGTTTTCCAAAACTTAATATTTCTGGAAAAAAAAAAACAAGTTTGTCATCCTCTTTAAAAACAAACATATAATAGATCATTTTCCGTCCTGCAGTATTAATGTATCCCAATAATGTTTTCTTAATTGCTTTGATTATCTAATATAGTTTACACGGTTTTGTATTTATTATAAATTTGTTCAGAATGTTGAATAAGTAACTTTTTTATGTATGGCACCCATTTTATATATGTCAAGCAGAAATCCTCCTTTTGTGTTTTGCTTTTTCCCCTACTAGATACCAGATTTTCATTAATATTATTATCATCATTAGTGCTCTCAACAACTGTAAATAATACTTGAAACTAAAATTAACAGATATTATAGAAATATGCATATTACCTACTTATACATAATACTTACATAAATTCAAAGGACCCCCCCACTTTAACTTAAGAGTCTTAAAGAAATGTAATACATGGTATTACACATATTTTCCAAAACTTTTTTATGGGTTCGAATAAAAATATTATAACATTTTAAATATGAATTAAACATAATGAGTGCTTTAATATTTAACAATCTAATTAATTTATAAAACATTAGTTTAAAAAGAGGAAGTCCACTCAATATAAGCTTGACATATAAATATATCATAATAAATAAAAATCAAAAGGTTTTTTTTATATACTAAGAGGAGAAAGATATAAAATAGTAAAGTTAAGATGTAATGAAAATGTATGAAATAATTTTATAGTTTCCAGTTTAACATGACAAAAAAATTCTATATCAGATACCAAAAATACTGTTACCCAAGGTTGTAAAACATGCAATTTTAGTTTGCTAATTTATTAAATTTTATCTAATCAACTAAATGGTGTGGTAAGAAGAAATTCAGTATAGTACAACTCAGTATAGTATAATAATCTTATTAACAAATCTTGGATTGATGTAACTAATTAACCTTGATAAATTTTAAGTTGGAATTATAAAGACACTTCTTATAAAGAATGCAATATTGGAAATATTAATTTTAGAAAACAATAAGAAGTAAGCAGCAGATATGTAAAATATTATATGATTTAATGTCATCCAACCTTGGAACAATAATAAATCTTTCAAGAACTAATTAACCCTTAATAGAAAAGAGATTATTTAATTAATTATCAACAGATTTAAATCACAGTTATATAAAAACATTTTTTAACAAATCTCTATATGATTTGACAATATTAATCTAATCAAAAGAATCTTATGTTTATCTTTCAATTCACTAATTTTTAAAAAACAATTTTTCTTTAAAATTTCTCATAATAAAATTATCCATACATATATAATCAAATGATCAATTAGATATCGAATTACAATAAGATATCACCGAAATATTAAAAACTAACATAATTAAGCAATTTGTCAAATGAAAAATTATTCAGAACAGAATAAGAAGAATAAATTCTTTTTTTATATATACGATAGTACGTTAACACAAAATATTGTATATAATAAAAGAAATTTTTAAAAAAATTTCCAGGTGGTTTAAACGTTCTTAAAAGTGGAGTAAGGGCGTTGTCTTGCATTCGACCCCCTATAAAGACACACTGGATTCATTTTGATATCTAATTATAGTTCTGTTTCAACTATATCTTCTCTAAAAATTGAGAAGTAACAGTTTTTTAAGAAATATCAAAAAATAACATACATATAAATACTCACAGTTGTCAGTAAAAACAAAGAATTCTAATTATTATGATTTTTTTTTAATTCTAGAAATTAAACAAACAATATTTATATTTAATATTAATCAGAAATAAATATTTCCATGTAAATCTGGACACAGAAATAAAGTTATGATTAATAACATCATTAATTATAAAATTACATAGAAAATTGGAAACATTAGTTTACATTTGTGACTTACCGAATTCGGAGATCGCATGGAATAAATAGAATAACTAAATGATATTTATAAACAGATTCAAACTTGTAAGTAATACAAAAATGAGTAGTTCAATCGATCGACTGAAATAAAAACGGAAAAAATAAATTTTATAATGAAGGTAAAAGCCAGGTTAAGTACTTGGTGTTTACTAACTGAATGCTCGTATTGTCTATTTATGGTTTTAGGTGTCGCGTAAGGGTGTCACTCATCGAAATGACGTCACCGGAAGAGGGACAGGCAATCGCCCACACATCTGATTCATGGTCCTTCCCATGAAATTACAGTTGACGCTTTCAATTGGTATAATAGTTCTTGAAGTAATTTTAGCGGTTTATTTAAACGCAAAAGATTTCGGAATGGAATTGTGAAATTAGAATATTCGAACAAATGTCAAATTCCGATTTAACAATTCCAAAATTAAAAATATTCCGATCATATTCAACATTGTTTCTATATGATTCTAATGAATAAACATTAAATTGCAATTAGTTATCCTCAATAATTTTCACCATGCCATTGAAAATAAAACAATTATATATATTTTTTAAATTTCATTTTGTATCTATAAAATATTTATCTACAACTGCAGAGAAAACATGTTATGTTTTTCTCACTGTTGTTTTATAAGTATTGTTTGTGTTTAGCTTTTACGCGTAACTCGATATAAACGATTCTCTGCATGAAATATTTCTAAGCATCAAATTATGGTGTACATTATGATATTTCATACAATCATTGAAAATATGATTTCTTTTTGAAGTCCTTTCTTAACAGAAAATATTTCTTTAATTTTACACTTGTTCTAGTCTTTGTGTAAATTATTCATTCTAATGGAATCAAATTCAATGTAACCAGCATTTGTGCAATCTTTGGGGTATTATAAATTTCCTTTTTTTAAATTCTTCCTATAAATGGAAATAATACAGTTTAAATGATAAATATGCATTTTATTCTTCAATTTTCAACAAAATGGCCTAATTAAAAATTTGATGAAATAAATAAAAACAATTTAAATTTCGCCGCTGCAAAGGAAAGTATTTCTGAAAATTATACAAAAGAAATCAAAACTTAATGGAAAAATAAAATAGCAACTAAATTGGCCACATTAAAAAAATTATTTTAATTTTAAATGTCGTAAAATTCAACTATGGAATAATATTTTCTAAAATTACCGAAGATATTCCGATCATATTCGCCAAAAAAATCTCCCTTTTTAAATTTAGGTTTTTACGAATTCCCCAAAATGTACCTTTTATCAATTCGCTACAAATTCTGTAGCCCTAAGTCAAACGATTTAAAAAAAAACGAAAAAACATTCATAAAAACGGGATATTAACAGCTTTGTTTTTGTTTAAATGAAATTTATAAATAATTAGTGATTCATTATCTATTATGCCAATCAACTAATAGAAATATATATATATATATATATATATATATATATATATATATATAGTGCTTAATTGTCCCTTTTCCCCAAATGCAGGAAATATTGTAGCTATTGGCATAATTTCGTTTTTTTTTTAACTGGAAAATCTCAGGTTTGAAATTCAATGCCAATAAAGGATGTCCAAAAATTAAAGCAAGATTTGAATTTGCCACCATTTGTGCAGCAGTGCTGACAACTCTTTTAAAAAATCCCACTTGAAGCGGATAATTTAGGGTTAGGAAGAAGTGAGCGTTACCCGATAGAACAAAGAGTTTTCATTGTAGCACAATATTTAAAAAATAATGAGACTGACAGTCATAGTTCGCCAATTTGAAAATTGATCCTCTAGATCAGAGGGCGCCAAACTTATTAGTCAAATATGAGCATTACCATTTTTTTAAAAAAATTGGGAGCCAAATCTACGTGGTTAGTAAACTTTTATTACAATAAAGTGCACTAAATAAAACCAAATTTCATACTTAATAAATATTTGTTAATGCGAACAACGAGCCGCACTTAAGCAACAAAAGAGCCACATGCGACTCCGGAGCCGCACTTTGCCGACCACTGCCCTAGGTCATGTGATTCGACCCTTCTGGGTTTCTTTTTTATGAGGTTATTTGAAGTCAAACTTCAATGCCAACAACAATATTTTTGAAAAAAAATTTAATGCATTGAATTTCCGCATAGAAAACTGAAATTCAAAGCTACATCAACGAAATAGTCACATTTATGCAAAATGGTCATAGAAAATTTCGACAAGAGTGTGTATGTTTCATCGAAACTATGGAGGCCATTTGCCCTCTGTGTTATTCCCACCATAATCCTATCCAATGTACTTTACGATTTAGTAAAAATATAGTAATTTAAAGAAGAAAAGCTATGTTTTTAATTTAATATAAATTTTTTGTTCATACGCTGTTTTATTGTGCAACACTTTATTTTTAATAACTTTAAACTATCATTCTGTCAAATAGTTTTTTTTAATAGCGTTGTCAATACTTTAATGATTAAATGGTGGAAAATTCAAATCTTGCGAAAATTTTAAAACTCTTTACATAAAATATCTAATGTATGCATACATTTGGCGCATGCTAAATCTATCAGGGTTGCATTTCAAAGTAATGAGGAAGTTCTAGAGGGAAGTGCCATCTACATACTATTCTCTTCATCTAAGACTCCAAGTTATAATGTTTAATCCTAAATAATAGCTGCTTAAATTCAAAACAGAACATTAATTAGTTTCTCTAAAGGAGAAAAAAAATGAAACAAAACGAATTTAAACATGAATGATATCTTCGGTTTGAAATGAAAATGTCTGTGCGCCATATCACCCTTTTTCTGAAACGCTACAATATTCAACTGTTACAACGCAAGATATAGTTCTGGTCGTCTCAGTTCTTTCGATGAAAGAATGTTATATTAGAAATATTACATATTTATATCACTAAAATTTCGTCGTGTTCGTAATGGCGTTAACTAGTAGAGTTAATGACGTAAAGGAATCGATTACCTTATCCGGAACTTCTACAGGAAGGAAATTGCTTTCATCTTGCACTAGAAAGAGTAATCAAGTTTCTGCATTTTCATAACTTTAGAACTACAGGATTATTTTTTTTCTTCTTAAAATCAAAAATAAAACATTATTATCGACCTGACTTCTTGATTCCTCTTCAATATGTTAAAACTGGTTTTTAAATAAAACATCAAAATGCGAAAATTATTAAAATATATATTTTTAGAGTTTTAAATTAAATTTTTAATAAATTATGTAATCAATTAAAAAAAAAATTTCTAAACCTTCAGCAAATAATAAAATTATTCTGGTAAATAAAAACCAGTATTTAAAAAATATATACACAAAAAAATGTTGATAAAACCTCATGCAGCTTATTGAAAAAAATAAATAAAAAAGTAAAATAATTATCTTCATAAAATATCCTAGAATTCAATAATCTTTCAATTTAGCGAATTTTTATATTGTGTTGGAATTATACTTGTAAGTGAAACAGCAATTAACATGCAATTTATTTTAACATGTAAACTATTAGTCATTAACTTACTACTTTTCATAAGACAGTACATTATCATCATAGTTATTTTAATGAATCTACTTCTAATATCAATGATAGCAGTATACTGAATATTTCAGATAATTGCAAAAATCTCTGAAAGATAAGCAGTATCATGATTATTGGCCTTAATACATAAATTTAGAAATAGGGTGAGCAAAAAATGAAATTACCTTGTGAGAATTACAATCCTTTAGCTTGCAAATTATTAACTTAGACAAAATATGATAATCAGTGACAGATTTTAAGCCCCAAGACAATACATGTTTTAAGACATCTAATTTATAAAACTGACTTTATACATTTTTAAAGATAATATTTAAATTTAATAATTTGTGAATATTTTATTACAACTTATGATTGCATGCATTTATGGTTGCTCACAATATTTAGAGAAAATATTGTAAACACTGTAATAGTTAAAGTGATTGTAATGAAACAGATGATAATCTTACAATATAGACAGAACATAATTCTGATATTTAATAAATCAAATTTGTATATTTTACAAACTTATTTATGAAAGATAGGCTAAAAACAACTTTTAAATTGATTTACGGTAGCTCCTTTTCGATCAATTGAATAATCAGAAATCTGACATTATTCGAGACTAAGTAATTTAACTATCCAAATAGGGTTTAGCAACTGGAGGGTATAGATATCTTAGTCATCAATTTTAGGGAGCAAAGCTTCAATACATTCATGCTACTTTTTAAAATAAAGCATTACACCTAAACAAAATAATGCTGTGATGGTACAATGGTACTTCAGTACCATTTACCTTTATTATACCAATTACATAAACTGGAAAATACATGGCCCAAGCATAATATGATTATTATGCTCCTCTCTCTATAATACTGTACTTTATCTAAGCTTATAAAAGCCCCTCCCCCCCAAAAAAAAATGATCTGAAAAATATATGACAAATTTTAGTTAATCAGATAATGCAGTTTTTAAAGTGTAAATAACTGTTATAACAAAATTATAAATTTTCAGATTCATACACATAAAATTGATCAGATGTATCATATTTAACTAAACAAATGCAAAATTTGGAGATTAAAGTTAAAACTTGCGAAAAATTGAAATAAATTTAGATTTTATATTTAATATACATATTGCAAATTAGCCTTATTTTTAATAAGATATAGCAACAAAAAAATTCTCAAAATAATAATTTTGATGGTAAAAAGCAGCCTTTTAACTATAAACTGTATATATTAATTATTTACCAGCCCCAGTTATTTGAATAACAATTTTCAGTATAAGGTTATTTTGTATTTTGAAAACAATAAAATGCAAAATAAAAAAAATAAACAATTTTTTAAAAGAAATTTTATTTAGAAAATGAGTAAAATCAATACTCAAAATACTAATTTACCATCTAAATTAATTAACAAAAACAATTCCTAACAAAAATTCAGTCATACATAAAAGGATAAAAAGCATAAAATAAAAATTGCTGACTTCTTAAAGAGAAGAGCACTGAAAATTCAACAGGAATGTAAACAAAGCAGCAAATTTATGATTTTAAAGTGCACAGTAATAAAAAATCTCTTTATAGTATAGATAATAATTATCATTTTAAACATTGAATTATATAATTAAAAATAATATGTAGTTAATTGTATTAGTGATTTTTGGAGGATCCTTATAAATCTCATATTTAAGTAATACAATTTACATCCATAACAATCTATCAGTGAGTACTTCAAATCTAAGAAAGCACAATTATCTTCAAAAACTAGGTCTGATTTGAATCCTTTTAATAATCATTACCACCCCATTATAAATTTTTTTTTCTGTAACGACACTTGTTACCATGCATAGGAACCGTAAAAAATAATACATTTAAATTATTACGAGAACTAACAATTACCAAGAGTAGTAATCGCATGTTATAATGCTGACACACACACACAAAAAAAACCCTCATTAAACAACTTAATGTTGATGTGCCCAGTCCATTTTGGATACTGTTTTAAGAGCAAAATAATTACAAATTAATTATATTTTTACTATTTCCAGAAACAAAAATCAAATTGTTAATGAATTTTCTACTGGAAATTCATTAATTAATATTGAAAATTTGAAATAATAATGTTTTGATTTAAAAAAATAAAAACACTTTCACTCAAGTCAAAAAATTGAGCCACTTAAAAAAAAAAAAAATCACTTTCTTTAAAAAATAAAATTTTAAACTATATAAATTGTAATGTGACTGCTATAATGAATATTATTTGTTATTTAATGGAACCTTATATAACTTAACCATCTTTAGACACATTACAATTTTCTAAACAAATAGGTTTTCAGAAAATTTAAATATGCTGAACTTTTGAAAAAGTTGCACAAGATAGTTCACTATGATAGTTTGATTTGATCAAACATAAATATATAGCAATGCAATTAATGATATGGCATAAAAATAAAGATCCATTCACACAGGCTAGATTTAAAATAAGTATTTTCTGTCTTCAAAATAAAAAATACTTAACTTTTGATATTACAAGAATTTATTCTCTTATACAGTAAAATTATATTTAAAATTTATTATAATTGTCTTTTTGGAAGGAAAAAAAACATGCTGCTAAAAATGTGTAATATTATTTACAAACAAGGTATTAGTAATAAACAAGTTAGATTTCTAACTTGTTTATTTCAAATAAGATAAATCAAATAAATTTTATTTCAAAAAAGAAAAAACGCATTTTCAAACAACATTTAAGAAATATTTTTAACAGTTTAAAAAAGAGTAATTGCCACACTAAAATTTAATCTGATACAAAAGAAAAATGAACAATGATTAAAATCACACAACAGCTGCTATATGTAACAGTTTTATAATATATATATAATATCAAGATGATTTCATATTTTTGGATTTCATGGGAGAAAAAAAGAAAATTTTATAATGTATTTATAAAGGTATATCAAACAATGTAAGATAACAATCAGAAATAAAAACACACTTTAGGTAGAAAATTCAACATAATTTAAAAGAAAGAGAGAGAGAGAGAGAGAAAACTAAACTATAGAATAATTCAGATTTTTACATTTGCCAACACTTTTAAAATAAAAGGTATTGAAGACTTTTCAAAAAATTGATAAATGAAAAGAAAATTAATTTTGTAAAAGAAATGAGCTTTCAGATAATTTGGATGAAGTAATAGATTCAACTGTTTTATTATATTCTTTCAAAGTTTCAAGAAATTCATGATAAATATCTTGGAAATTATCATCATGTTGATAGTTACTGACTGCATCAAGTAGAATATCAATATAGGTGTGTGGTAACCATACAGGAGGTGAATTAATATGCAGAGAATATTTCAAGTTAAAGTCTTCCTTTCTTACACCTAAAACAGCTTTTATATATTTATGAATTAGAGTTAAGGATTCACTTAGAAGGCCATGTGAAATGTACAAGCTAGCTAGCTCAGTAAAATTACGCTTCTGATAAGAAAGTTTTAACCAAGCAGGTAAAGTTGCTCCATGGGTAAGCAGCTTTTCTGTGACACATCTGTGCAGTTCACTTTGTCCTGCCTTTTCGTATTCCACTAAATACTTTTCTAACTGATGCCAAATTTGAAAACGACCTGTTTCCTGGTTAATATAGTCAATAGAAGGATCACATGATTTGAAATATTTTTCACCATCACTGGTAATGGAAAAATGTGTTTCTGATCGCAAGGTTGAACTGAGGCACTTGTAGGCCAGGGCTTCAAAAACTGGAATTAATGAGAGAGAAAATGCTTTGGACAATTGAATGGCAGTATCAAAAAGGCCAGCATTGAGTAACAATGCAACAGTTTCTTCAGCAGACAAAGGAGTAACAACTAAATTAGTTGCATTACAATATTTCTGAGCATGTAAAAGACGTGCTTGAACTAAAGTATACTCTTGCATTACATCTTCTAAACCAAGAACTTCAATTTTAACAGGTCGATTAGAATGAATAATTTCAACGCCATCTGAATTTCGCTTAGCTAGATTTTTTCCATCAATTTCAGAAACGCTAGGATTTTCGGGGGCACTGAGAGCTGGTTTGACAATCCAAGCATATTGAGGATCCGCAAGATGAAGACAGTTAATAGTAGCTAAATAACAAGAAACCTGTTTTTTAAGACCTTTCAAACTAACAACTTCTCTACCAAATCTCATAGCTAGTTCATACATAATTGCAGCAGCTTTTCTGAATTTTTTGTGATGTATATGCAAAGCATATAATATACCATAGAAAGATGTATTGTGACAAAGATCAGAACATCTAGCTCTTGATTCTAAAATGTTGATGATTTCCTCTTCAAATGCCAGGTATGAAAGCTCGATGATTTTCTGAAACTGCCTCATTTCACAAAGTTTCACTACTAATTGTCGTAAACAATCCTTTTGTCTGGAAGAATCTGGATTCTTGATAAGAGTAGCAAATGCTTCTTCACTGTGTCCTAAATTCAGATGATGTTTAAATAATACAGAATAAAATATTGGCACATGAGGATCAGTCTCTTCAATTTCATTTATGGCTGCAGAGGCCATTTTAACAATGCAAGTTGATAAACAAAACTGTTCAAACATTTGAATAACTCGCATACAAAAAGAACTGGTAATTGAAGTTCCAGCAACATATCTTCCTTTCAATATTTTACGACACAAGAGAGATTCTCCTTCTATTTCTTTTGAAACTTCAAGAAATAACTTAACTGCTTTATGTGATTCTCCCAAAATTAAATAACTGCCAGCTACTAAAAAGTTGATAAACTGCTTATTTTCAGTACACCAACCTTGCAAAAGCCGATCATATTCTTGGAGTGGCAAATGCTGACATCTGGCAAATAAAAATTCGGGAAATATTACATTTTCTTCAAGAGGCCACAGCAAAGTAGCAGCTGCAGCAACCAAAGTAGGGAAGAGCGATTCCCAATCATCAGAATAGAGTTTTGAAAAATGTCTTATTTCTAAAATTTTTCTAGCTCTTACACCTCCATCTTCCTCAAAAAATAGATGACTAATAGTTTGCCGACGTTTGATATTAGTTAAATCCTTATCTGTGAATTCAGGTAATTCAAGTAAGCAAAACTGTTTAAAAGCTGCATCTTGTATTGCCGGTGAAACTGGTACACACTCACATTGTGTGCACCAAAGAATAATGTAATATGATCTCAGAAGGTTAACCGTTTTTGGAATAATAGCTGATTGTGTCAAAAGGTGATCAAGCTGTTCACACTCTAACGCATCAGATTCATAGAGTACTAATTCAAACAAAAGCAAGTCTCGGCAAAATTCAAACCGTTGCCTTGCAAAATGAGCTAAACCAGCACACAGGGCACCAATACCAGAAGAACTATTGGCAAAAGAAGAATATTTAAAAAATGATTCTTCAATATCTTCTCTGATATCTAAGCTTAAATCTAATTTCATCAATAAAAATTCTAAACAAGCAACAATATCTGAATTGGATGGTATTATCGATTGAAAATTTTTATAGAAATAACTACCAGCTTCAAGTTCAATAGATTTCCTTAATTCTGAAGCATACTTGATAGGAGAATACAGATTAAAAAGCTTGTCTTCAAATCGCATGAGAAGTTTATCATTAATATGCTTCCTAACTAAACCCACGCTTATAAGAACAGCTTTAAGACTATTATATAGCTTTTTTTCATCCTTATCAAGCAAATCAATTGAAAATAATGTTGATCGAAAATCAGGACAGGTAATTACTTCTAAGGAATCGCAAGGGCAAAGCAAAGAGTAAAAATTCTTTTTTATTACAATTACAGAACCAGTATGTGGATCTTGTGAGATCCCCAATGGTTTCATTCCTACTTCATGATACTGGATGCAATAAGAAAAAAAGCGATCCCAACATTCAGCAGAAATTTCAATATAATCACTTTCACTAGCTTCAGTATCTCCTGTTTTCATAAGTATCTCTGTTTCCACAGCTTCTATAACCCAATTTCTAAGGTCTTCAGCTTTTAGAGGAACACTAGAAGAAAAACTAGTATTTCTATTAGTGTTGTAAATACTAATTGCTTTGGTAATAGTAGATGGTAAAAATCGACCAACTCTAAAAATTTCTTTCAAATATGCTTCTTGTGGGTTAGATGATCCATAATCAACTGTACGCGACACTTGAGGTTCCACACTGACAGGTATCCAACAAAGCTGCTGTTCAGTTCTTTTGTCACATTCTAACCAAGCATTAAGAACCACGGGTTGATTTTCACATGTTAACCACAGTGACCATATACGTTTCCTACCAATGCAAAAATCCACAAGATCATGTGATTCTTGCTGTAACATACATGTAAATTTTAATTTGTACTGTTCATAGTTAAAAGAAGGATTAAATATAAAAAATAACTTTTGGTATGGTATTGGTACATATATTCCTAAATAAAAATTCCCACTAGCATCTGTAGATTTTCTTAGATGACATTGATGTGCAGTAAAATTTCCACTGGTCAACAACTTCTCATAGTCAAAATTGATAACAGAATCCTGTAAAATGCATTCTTGCCTTCTGTAAGACCAAACTCTAATCTGAAGATCACTAAATAATGCAAATATTAAAGTATCATTTAGATCTTTGTGACAAACAATGCTTAAGGCAACTTCAGTTTTAGTATTTCGAATAGATGTGGGAACGAGACCATTTAATAACCTGAATATTGAGCCGGTTTTCATCAACTCGGTGGTACTTATTTCTACACCATTTCTGTCAGACATAACAACCATAAGAACAGATCCAGCACTATTGGCTAGTATAAATGTAGCATTACCTTCTATATCTAACCAAGAACAAGAAGTATGGGGTAAAGGTATTCCAAGTGACACATGATTAAGCACAAAATAACAACTTCTATTGCGTAAAGTGGCAAGAGATGTGTCATAAAAAATAGATGGTAGAACTAAATCTTTTCTTCCGATATGAAGAGAATCTTGTTCTAAAATATTTGGATGAGGAAATATCAGTTTGTGAATAGCAGAAACTGTTGGCACAAGAAGTACAACTTGATCATGATTTTCCTCAATATTAACACCACGTAAAATAGGAGTATTTTGGAATCGCAAACGTAAACGATTATTTCTTAAGGTGATATCCAACGATATTTCAACAAGTTCAATTACATCATGATTTGTGCGCCAGTATATGAATCGATTGCTACAAGGCGATGAAAGATCCCCACTATTGTGGTATGTGAAGCAACCAGCACATTCAGGTAACTTGATGTCTTGAAGTGTACTTTGAGATGCACCAGCATTGATTGTAACATCATTCCACCGGTCTACACTCTCAGAATGAGGTGTGATTTCTCGAAATATCGTGGTATTCATAATCAAACTTTGAAAAAAAGCTATTTACCAGTGTACTGCAAACGATTTTAAGATAAAAAAAACTTTCACCGTGTGCTCATAATTTGAAAAAAAACATAAGTTAAATTCGCGCTTCCAAACTTCACCACTGAATCACATTGCAGTCACAAACACAGTTTAATAACTTTTAAAATTATCACGCGGCGTTTCTAAAAATAAACGTTTCCAGGGCTGCTGAACAGATCGCAATAAAAATAATTGAATTATTTAACAATAACATATTTTTGATACTTTTTAAGAAAATCGAATACTTAGATCTTTGAAAAATCCATTCAAATCAATTGAATCATCCATTGATTTCTAAATCAATCGAACATAAATACTGTGATTCAAAAGTATCTGAATAGCTAAAATCATAAAAAGAAAAGAAGAAGCATCACATTTTAAAATATGGGATTAGGGAGCAGGGATATTTTACGTGGTTATTGCATTATCTATATCAAAAAGTCATAAATATGAGTGATCAATATTTTTCAAAGAGAGGTGTAATCAAAGAGAGGTGATTTTGTTTTTAGGGATGACGAATATTTTACGATCGGCTTTCATGAACACAATATCAAAAATTCTCAACTACCAGTGATCAACACTTTTCAAAGAGAAGTTTGATTCTTCATTAATATGATTTTACTGATGATATTGTAGCAATTGAAGGTCGCAGTACGAACCTGCGACGTTTGGGCCTGTAGCCGAGTAATATACCGATCGAGCAAAAGGGAGCTCGTAGGATATTATCTGGCTTATAAGAGTGACGCTACAGTACTCCCCCACCAGTGAGTCGGACGAAAGACGAACGATTTTGAAAGCGCCACGCATATGGCGAGCATGTGAGTTCGTTGTTGCGTCGAGGTAGCAACGGCTTTGGTGCGTCGAGTAAGAGACGGCTTTGATGCGTTGAGGCTTGTTGGAAGACTGTTGCAGAAAGTTGCGTTGTCAAGGTCATCAATGTAGCAATTGAAGGTCGCGGTACGAACCTGCGACGTTTGGGCCTATAACCGAATAATATACCGATTGTTACGAGCGCCTTTGGCTAAAGAAAAAATACATTTTATTTTTAAAACATACTAGAGCTTTAACCTTCTTTAAAACTCTAGTTTGAATTAATTGCACGCGAAACCAATATAATGTTTTTGTGTATGGCAACATCTTGTAAATAGAATTGTAAATAAGTGAGAATAAAATGGAGTCAGATTAAATACGAGTGAATTATTTTATATTAAGACACCACATCTTTGAATATTATTAGAGGAGAAACGACTGAATGATATGAAATTCAGATAGAGTCTCAACACCGATCGAGCAAAAGGGACCCTTCAGCTCGAAGGATATTATCTGGCTTATAGGGATGACGCTACAATAATTTGATTAAAAGTCCTGAAACTCCAATAGAAAATAACTATCGATAAGATTTGTCCAATGAAAGCTAAAGAATAAGAATTCTGTCACGCCCAAGGAAAATCGCATTCATTTGCCCATTGCTTTTAGGGTTATGGTCATAAATTTGTCATCTTACGCATTGTATTTTAAACTCCGTGCACTCTCGCATTTGCATGTCGATCAGGAACTTCTCACAAAATGTCACTAAAATGAACAACTTCAAAGAGCTTTGGAAAGTAATAAGCGAAGGGTTAAAAAGGTGAAATCTCAAGAGATGCTCGTTCCAGGAAAAGAACCCTTTCCTCCTCCCTCCAATTGTTATTACAGGACTTGCTAATCACATGCAGAAAGTTTCCAATTTCACAAAGATTTAGACAGAAACTGTAAGAAATGAGTTGCTTATTACATTGTGCAAGTGCATAAACCCGATTTCTTCCGTTCTTAAGTTTCCAAGGAAAAATAACCACTGAAGAACCCGAAAAACTGGTATAGCAGGTCGCATGCAAATAATAGAGGTTTTCAACCACCAGCGCAACACGATGCGGTCGGCATTGTGTAAATAAGACACAGGTGTCTGTGGAGGTTATTACATCGATTCTAGAAGTTATAATGAGAGATTATCAAGATTTGAGCGATTTTTAACTATGATTAATTGACGGCGCACGAGAGAGGGATCACACCATTTCCGAAGTAGAGATGAAATTTAGATTTCCGAGCCCGATCATTTCTAGGGTGTACCGCGAATACCAGGTTTCCGATAAAACTTCAAAACTCCGACAGCGGTGCGGCTTGAAAAAGGCCTTGATAGAACGAGATCATGGACGCCGGAAAAGAATCGTTACACGCGAGAGACATTCAACATTTCCTTAAATCACAGTAGATTTGAATGCAGGCCCATCAACAAGTATCAGTGTACGCAGAATGCAACGTAACCTAATTGATATGGGCTTTCACAGCCGCAAACCATTTCTTTTACATTTGATGACTCAGCGATTTAAAGATTGGCACCTTACCTTGACTAGAGCAATGCTGCCATTGCACTCTTAATGATTAGAAAACCGTTGTATGTTATAGGGAGTCAAGTTTCCAAATGTATAGATTGGATGGCTGCATAAGGGTACGGAGAAAACTCCATAAATATATGGATTTATTATGCCAAAAAGGAACTGCTCAAGCTGGTGAAGGCTCTGTGAGGGTAAGAGGCCTGTGAAGTTGATACGAAATGGAATCGTTGATGTATGTAGACTCTACCATGACAGGCTAGTGGTACTTTAATATTCTTTTTGACTCTCTGCCCGCATTCATATTTTGTGTGCATTCTGATGGACGTGAACAATTCTAACAGGATAATGCGTCACCACTCATGTCTACAGTAGCTACCAAGTGACTCGAGGAACATTCATCTGAATTTTCCACCTCTCTTGGCTACCTAATCCTCCTGACATAAACATTATCGATCATATCTTAGATACTTTGCAATGTGCTGTCCTTAGAAGATTTTTACCACCTCGCACACGCATGTTTTTATAGACTGTCATGCAAGAATCATGGCGTGAACTGTCAACAGAACACTTTCACAAATTAGTTGAATCCATTCCCCGCTGTGCTGCGGCGCTTCTACGTGCTCGTGGGGGCTTTACGCAATATAAGATATTTGCACCAGTTTATTTATTTATTTGCACTTTAGTGTATATATTTTTAAAGAAGTTTTTTTTAGATATTCAATTCTCCAAACAAATTCCAAATATGATATTCCCTAAATTAATATTAATGTCAAAATTCATGGCAAGCATTTAATATTTTTCCATGAATGAAATGATTTGATATTCACATAATTAACTGTCTATGTCGCGCTGCTGCCAAACAATGCGCAGTTTCTTAAACAGATGTATGACTTATTTTTTAGTCCTTTTAAAAATAAAAATGATATTTTTAATCATTCATCTCTGATAAATTTCTCTTTAGATTTTTAAATACATAGCATATGATGCATAAAAATTCATGCAGACTTGAATACCTTTCAAAAATGTATAACAGAAAATCTGAGCGTTGACAGAAAAAATGTATCAATAATTTTTATACAAAACTGACAATATAGTTGGTAATGTGGTAAAGAAAACAGTTTTGTTTATTAAAATTATTGATTAAGTTTTTATTAAAATATTAATTTCATTTTCAGCGTAACGTGGATTTCTCCTGAGCGGAAAAAATTATAATGATCATATTTTCAAAAAGCAAGTCTTTTAAAAACTATTTTTTAATTTCAATATAAATGGATTGCTACTTTAATTGTGGCATTCCATGTTTTATTTTTGTTTATCTGCATGTTTTATTTCATACTAAAAATAATTTAAGAGCTGCGTAAAAAAGAAATGAAATCATTGATTTTGTAGATTAAAAAATATAATGACATAAATTTTCTATAAATATATTTAAAAATTGCCGTTAGTATTTGCAAAGTTTCTTCAAAAGTAGAATAAAAATAAAATTTCTAAAAATAAAGAAAGATGAATCGATGGAAAAGAATTGTAAACCTCCTTTTGACAGTCAGACATTTTTATCCCAATTTGTAACTACAGATTATTTTAATTTGAAATTTATTTTATTTTTTAGAGAACATTTCAATAAGAGAACTGCACATAGAATATATTAAAAAATCATAAAATTTCATTCATTGTAAAATATTTATTAGTAAAATAAAAGCATCTTCAAATTGCCATTTGTAAATGTTAAAATAAAGGTTAAATTTAAAACAATTCTATTGTAAATTTCTTAGCAATGTTTCATAGAAATTATTTTAAGAAATTGGTATTGTGTATAAATAGGCCACAGCTAAATGCCGTGTTTATAACTCTCGGAACTTTATAGTTTTTAGAGCCTAAAAAAGTTTAACATGTATTTAAATAACATATTATTTTGCTAATACAAACGATAATTATATATAATAAATAACCTTAATGATTTCATATTTAAAAGTAAATCTACAATTTCAAAATATTGTTCAACGAAATCATTAAAGGTTTTAACTCTTTCGTGACGGATTTGTCATGTATCCTTTTATCTTCTATTGCTTAGCAGTTTGAACACACAATTCACGAATAAAGACAATTTATAGCAGAATTCATAAAAAGGATAGTATCTATGGTTTATTTTAATAGTTAAGAGCGTGAAAATCAAGCTGAATCTATAAGGTACTCTTTTCTAATCCGTATAGTACATAAAATTAGTTTATCAAAATTTAATATATAAGTAAAATAATTCTCTGGTTTGTTTCTAGTTTAGTATTAAGAACTTTAATATGTCCGATACTTAAATACGATGCTATTGTTTATATTTGTTACTCCCATACAAACTGCTGAAAATCGAAAAACATTCAAACAATAATAATACATCAATTGATAATTTAATTCAGCTAAATTTAATAACAGAAAAGGAATGACATCTAAACGATTCTGTCCTTCTGAATATGATATTTAATGAGAGTCAATAAATGATAAATTTCAAAAAATTAATTTCATTCATTCATTCATTTTTTTTTCTTAAAAAAACTATAAGTGTTTAAATATCTTATAAAATATATTAAAACAAGTCGGCAATAAGAATAGGGAAACCCAAGCTGATTAATTTTAGTTGTCGATTTTCTTATGGAATAAGATTTTTTTTCTTCTGTTTATAAGTTTGAACAGGAAATCTGAATTTTCAAGCATAAGAATTATTTCTGTTACTTCGTAATGTTCATAAAAAATCCAAAATAAATCTGAAATGAAGAGAAGTATAAAATCCCTTTTATATAACTCAGCATGAAAAAAAGTCAATTTTTCTGGATATTTTTTATTGAGAAATCAAAGGGGGAAAATGCGCAAAAATAGGCTAATATCTTCCCAATATGAAATCAGAATTGCAATCTGAAAGAAGTTGAAGTAATCGGTTTTTGTTGGCAATGGATCTTGTGACCCCCTACCTTTTCTTTTCATAAAAATATTAATATTATTGGTATTTTTCCTAATTTATCTCATGAAATCTTGTAATAATAATTAGAGAAGTTTTTTTAAGTAGTTTTTTTCTAAAAATTTCCCTATATTATTAATCTAATAACGAGATTATTAATAAACATATAAATATTTAACAGCTACTTTAAAATTATTATTCTAACAATCGGATTAAGCATTTTGATGTCACATGGTATTAAAAATTTGACAACCCTGCAAATAAATACGTTTCTTTTTCTTCTTCTGCTTTTAAACTGGCCAGTTAGAACTGTTCCAAACGGCATTAATGATTTCGTATCCTTTCTATTTTTGTATTTTGGTTTCTATTAATAATAATTAAATTTTATAAATAATTCATTATTTGTTATCAATTAATTTTTATCGAATAATTGGAATTCTGGGAAAATAAATCGTCTGAAATCGAACGTATTTCCTTAACGAATTTAAATGTAACACAATTCTTTAATAAAATTAGCATAAATAAGATTTTTTTAAAAAAATTCCGAATTGTGAAATGAGACTGTTAAAACTTTGCTTTCTAAAATTTATTCTTCCTTTTTCCCCCAGATACCTTTTTAATTTATACCTATTTTAATACCTATTTTATTATACCTATTTTATATTAAATTATTAAAGTTCCGGTACAATTCATAGAAAGTAAAAATATATAACTGACTGTAAAAGAATACGATTCAAAGCAAAAATAT
Organism: Argiope argentata; assembly: GCA_026289955.1. NCBI lineage: Eukaryota > Metazoa > Arthropoda > Arachnida > Araneae > Araneidae > Argiope > Argiope argentata. The sequence continues at coordinate 2,071,080 of JAOUZG010001441.1, read as the reverse complement.
AGTTGTTCTTTCTAGCCTTTCGTTAATAAAAAAAAAACTTTTGTAAGGTGAGAGCATGTATGTATGTGTGCGTGTGTGAAATTCTTAATTTTATTATGTACGAGCAGAACTGGAACGTCGTTGCACGTGGCAACGCATCCAAAGAGAAAAATTAGCTATAATTTAAGTCTGTATAGCCTTCACCACATATGACATGAGCATGTTACGCAACATCAAACAAACATAAAAATATATTGAGAAATTATCAGAACTGGGTATTAAACTATATATTATAGCACACATTATAAACACATTATATACACAAAGGTAAAAGTATATGTCCGTAGACAAAACAAAGAAGATCATTTCGTTCTTTAGGGCATTCGTTCTGTCTCCGCAGTTCGGTAATAGTGCGATTCAAAGAAGAACGGTTATTTCGCTTATCAAAAGACTCTCTTTCTCTAGTGGACATTATTTCTCTAATATTTGCTAAATGGACATTTCTTTCCTCTTCCAGCTAATTTTAAATTTCCTTTTTTTGGGTACATAGTGAGTTTTGAATCGCTGTTTAAAATTGGATGTAAACAAAGAAATATATTGCATATGCATATCACAGCTATTGCTATTTGCACATGCGCAGTCTGAGGTTTTCAAGCATGTGAAAAGTTAAAATCACATTTATAAAACTCCTTTTTTGCTTTTATGTGACTTTAATACACTAAAATCTTTCCCAATAAATGATTTAAACATGATATAAATATCTTCAATATCTGTTAATTATTTCTCGAGTTTTTGTAGTCCAAACCTACAGACACTTTCAAGAGACTTCATTTTATACTATGTATAGATAATAACATTTTCACTCTAGACTCGTGTTTGGAAAACTAGATATAATTTCTTTCTAAATTAAATGAATTTCATTTTTGTATAATTGAAATCTTCTTAAATGGCATAGAAAAAAAATAATTAATTTTTACAAGAATTCAAATTTAAGAAATAGAAAATGATTATTTAAATTGAAATTTTACCCAGATATTTTCCTGTCTGCTTTGTGAAGTGTGTTTAAATTTGAAACACATCGTTCTTATAACGTCGACTGATAAAAATTGGCCCTTGTGCAAATGAATTACGGAAAACCTACAGATGTTTCGTGTCTGGGAGGTCCTCTGTTTGAATCGTCCGTTTGTCCGTCTGTTTGAACTCGGCTCTTTACAAGCTTATGTGACTCGACTTTTATGAAGAAACATTATTTTGAAAAGAGGACCAATATGTTTAATTTAAACTGGGCAGTTATTAAAAACATTATGAGGAGATTTCAGTATTCTTTTTTATATTCTATATCACTCTCTTTCAGATTTCAGTTTGTAACATTTTAAAACATTTTTGTTTAAAAAATTATAATCGGGATAGTTTAATTTTATCGTTCATTAGATTTTAAAATTACTTCATTAAATTTTAACTTTTACAAAAACCTCTTTTGAGAACCATTGGCAAATATATTCGTTTCATTAATTTTATTTCTTTTTTTTTAAGTCTCCGTTGCGTCATTAAGATGCTGATGAGGCAAAAGTGAAATTATTGAAGACTTAAATTTAAATTGTGCTTAAAATGTAATTTAGCTGACTTAACGCAAAAAAATTAAGGCTGATATACAAGATCTCAAGAGATTATACTATTTTATGCAAGGAAAACAAAAAGAATAACACGATGTAAAAAAACTTGTTTAAAAAGACATTTGGATGAACAATAGAATTTTTTTATTTGTCAAGAAACTGCATTTCAATTAGTTATATTGCACCATTACATTATTCTAAAATTTTCAAATGAATATTTTCTCAAATATTTCCAAATACTCTAAATCACACAAGAAAGATTATTTAAAAAAATTATCTACGTATTAAAATAGGGACCATGCAAACACAAGAATGCAGAAATGTAGGTTACAGTCAAATTTTCAGCCAAAAATTAAAATTTTTGTTTAAAATTATCTTGTTATCTGATGAACACAAGAGTAAATGGTACCTAAGGATTAGGTATTATTTGTTCAATTCGAATAATTTGTTTTAAAATAAGAAATAAGATCAATACTATATTTTTTCATAGTTCTCTTTCAATGGTGACCCTGATTATCACTATCTCCAGAACTATATGGCGTAGTTAGTAGACTTTAATTTTTAATGAACAGCAGATTAATCTTTTTCGTGGCCTTAGGCAATGCCCAGAATGAGGTTAATATTTTCATAAAAAAATCTTTTTAGTCTAACGTTAAAAATACAAAACAATGTAGAAAATCGAGAAATTTTATTCTAAAATAACTGCTTTTCAATGCAATGCAAAAATATTTTTCAAACCAATGCGCATATATTTTTCAAAATATAATTTTATAAATGCAAGCACCTTATAAAATGGGTGTAAAATTAGTTATACTTAGCTTATTCCACTCATCTAGATCTTCTTTCTAGTTGTATAGAAGATATAAATTGACTTTTTTACAATGATAAAGGAAGCCCGTGTACGAAGCTATATTTTTTGTATGAAATTTTTTTCATACGATGTCCTTTTACAGCTTATTTTTAAACTATGTGGAATCAAAATGGTGTGTGTAACTTTTTCGGTACATTACGTGAAACAAAAATAACATTAAAAAGAAAATATGAATTAAAAAATATTTTTTTTTTCGCATCGCAGTGAATCTTGTGATAAACAACAGATAATGCTTTGTTGTTAAAAATTGCAAAAGTGAAGCTGAATTTTTAGAAGCGTTAGCTGTAAATTCAAGTGAAATGACTAAAATTTCAAAAGAAGTTATTTCAATTCTTATCACCATTGATATTTTTACCTTGCTTATTGAAAAATAAAATGGTGGTTAAAAGTTAATATAAAATTGATCTTTCTCTAATTAATGTAAGAGTAAGTCATCTGAAGTACCAGTCGAAATTCATTTAAATAAAATGTTAATGTAAAATATAAAAGACTGTAATAGACAGGTATATTAAAAATTTTAAAAGAAATAAAATGAAACACGGATTTCTATTCAACTTAAAATCCCAAAGAAACAATTCTTCGACAATTGTAGTAATGAAGAAGTCTGGCCTGACACCTGCGAAAGAAGGATTGATCCCTGGAAACGTCAGAAATTAACTTTCAGTCTAAGGGAAGCCATTCTGCCATCCCCTCAATTAAAGTTATAATGGCAAAGGGAGAAATCTGTGAGTGGGTTGAAAAGTGAATGGATTGGTCATTCTTCTTATTACAGTATCATTGTTGTTGCGTTGTGTGTGTTGTGACTAATGGCACTTGCCGTGGACAAGCTTCCGCTGGTACGTTCAACAGATTTTAAGCCTAAGAAATGCTTCTCTTTGATTTTACAAGTAGCGCCATCTAGGGCCAAGAGTACGACTTAGCTACAAACACGTCACAACCCTTTTTGGGGGGTGGACTACATTTAATCATTGTAATCATACGAAACAGCATATAACTGAAATTGGCATTATTCGCTGGAAAATGTTTACAAGCATGAAGTCAATACTCAATGGCATTGATGACTAAATAACTTTTGTCCTATATTAGTGTCTTGGCATAAGAATAATTTCTAGTTGATCATGAATTAAACTTCTACTAGCGTTATTTATAGGCGTCATCTGTAGTAGAATATAGAACTAAAGTGAAATCTTGACAGAAAAGATAAAACACTTCTTTTATTTCACTTTTTAAAAGAAAAAATTTAATTTAAATAAATATATTAAATTAACGGTTTTGAATAAAATTATAAGTAAAAATTGCTTAAATAGATGAATGAAATCAATCGTAATTTACTTAAATATATTAATTAGCATTAATAACAATAAATAAATTTTATTATTAATAACAATTAATAATTTTTAATTAAAGTTATTTGGATAAATATTCAAAAATAACAATAGCAAAAATTTCTGTTATTCAGAAATTTGCGAATTATGCATCTATATCATTAAAACGTGATTTGTATATTCAAATATAAGACCTTAATCCAAGACCGTCACAATCTATTAACGGCAAAACTGGCGCAGGCTCCAAAATATTGCGCAACTTTTCCAGCAGCAAATGCGCCAATCTACTTTTATGTCTACTTTATTTTCCGCTTTTGAAAATCATTTTTTATATTTAAACTTTTTCTCTCTCTTTTAAATACCCTTTCTGTAATTCACAAACCAACAGCTCTAACTTAAAAAAGCAGACAAAAATGTGCGTTTTGTTAATAAACGTGTATTTTTAAAGACATGTGTTTGGTTAGTAAACATCCAATGACAAAGCATTTGGCTTGAGAGCGCCTCATTTTGTATGCCAAAAACAGCTTGGCGTCCTGGAAGTTTGAGCCTGCGCAGTTTCATCTTTAGCAAAGTGTTACGGGCGCTGACTTCAAATTGTCTTCCCATAAGGAATAATTGTTTTGATTTAGCTATGCAGATATATTTAAATTTCTAAAAAAATATTAACAAATATGAACAACCTTATAACTTAAAAAATTTTGATTTCAGAAGAAAATTTGATCATTCAAATATGGGAGATGCAATTTATGAGTTCATTAAAACAGCATTTCAGAAGATTTCTGATGTGTTATCATCATCAATAGTATTTGGCGGATTACTGAATAAGATCGAAGAAAAGACAGGCATAGCAGGATCTTTTATAATTACAGGTAAGTCAGTTTCATCCTAAATGAAATGAAATTGTAAAATCTTAGGCTTTTAAACAAATTTCAACACCTTAATCTAAAGTAATTTGAAGCCCCACCAAAATCATAGTTTGGAATTTAAAAGCATAAAATCCAACGAATGTATCCACCTTATAAAATAACTGAGAAGCCAATTTCTCTCTTTTTTTTATTTTTATTAAAGGTGCTATTATATTTAAAATAGAATTTCGCAAGCCAACTTTCCTCACTTCAAGCCTATGTGTGATTAATTTTAATTTGCATTATAAATATAAAAAAACATATGTTCCTTCCACATGAATATTAAAACTGTGTAATTTTAAAAAATTGATTTTTAAAAAACTATTTTGGGAAAAATGCTAATGAAAAACTTAAACAGATTTTAAAGTTTCTTTATTTTCTTTCATTAACTAAGACAAATTTCCAGATTAAACATACAGTTCATCACAAAAAATGCATTAGTTTAATTGTAACTAGTTTCAATACTTATTTACTAAAAAAATCTTCGGTTGATCCGTAGAGAAAATCACCCCCTTCGGCGCACTTTTCAAAATCGCCAACTTTTGTGTCTTATCTCCCGGAGGAAGATATCCTCCAACGACAGCATCGGATTGCCATATTTGGCGCTAAATATCCTTGGCGAAAAGTGGGTGATGCTCTCTCCCAAATCTTAAATTTACACACGGCTTTTGCGATATTCAAGCTAATATTTGTTACTCAACATATATTTAGTAAACATTCAAAAATTTTAAAAAACTCATTATAATTATAGCAATAATTTCGTTACTATTTTTTTTATTCCTTACAAAAATCTACTTTAATGACAGTTTCAAAAGTATAATGCAAATTTATTTATTTATTTTGGTTTGCAAAAGTTAATTAAACTTAAAAATTACAATACTAACAACAGGAAAAAATTTGTATATACACATAAAAAAAGCTTGGGAAAAAATGAATTCTCATTGGTAGTAAATTAAGTTTTAATAGGTAGCCAGATAGGGTTATATTTGAAGACTCAAGAGAATCGTTGAAGAATGGGTGGAAGCAGTTTTAATGCTTCTGTAGAAGAAATTTTATTCCATTTTGCGATAATTACTCTTTTTATTATCTCTCTTGAAGTCTTAAATTCCGATAAGTTGCGCCAAATATTTAATTCTATTTAAGTTCTTCGATTGTAGAGGTGAATACAGCTGACTTTTTATTATTCTATGGGAGTCAGAGCTACACATTGAGAGCATTGTGTTATCATTGCCTTGCATAAACCAAAATTCTTCCCCAAAGTTCAAATGGCGTGAAGGCCTGTTTTAACTTTTCTTTTAAAATGTTTATATGGCCTATATAATTTAATTTTTGATCTAAAAATGCTAAAAACTGGCTTCCTCCCTTTAAAAAAGTTACTTCACTTTCACAGTACTTAACTGTAGACCTAACATTTTGCTTCTTAAAAGTTGTACTTTTTATTTCCACACCAAGTTACACTCTTTGATGCCAAAAATATAGACCTTGCTCTCATCAGATAATATTTCCAAAAATTTGGTGGCTTATCAATATACTCACTTGAAAAATATAACATTTTTAGGTAATTTTTCGTTAACAGGGCGCAAGCGAAAATTCGACAAAGAAATTTGGCGGAATTTTACATTATTTGGCGATTTTTCATTTTAAAATCGCTGTAAGAAATTTGCTTGAATGTAATTCGCTAGATTTAAATACTTCTCAATCTCCCCACCCTACATCTAAATATTATTTGAAGGAGGGGAAAAAAGAAGTGGAAGTAAGCAATTTCATAATCTAGTATAGGAGGGGGGACCTGAATTAAAAAAAAGCGAAGCAAAGAGAAGGTTAATAATAGAGCTGAGATATAAATGGAGAGAGCTGATATTTAAATAGAGCTAATATGTAAATAGATATATTAGCTTTATTAGAGATGGATATATAAACGGAACTGATAGAGCTTATATATAAATACCTGATTGAGAACTGAAATATAAATGGAGGACGTAAGTCGTTCGTTTCTAATCGAAACAAGTCTATCCAACAGGAGTTACACGACTTGGGAAAATTCTGAGAATAAGAATACCTTTTTTGGAGGCATATCACTCATCTTGGTAAATTCAAAATCTGTCACACAATCTGTTTGGAAATTTGACTGAATTCTACATTATTTGGCGATTTTTCGCTTGCCCCTGGCTAACGGAAAAGTACCCGTTTTTGCTTATTGACAGGGGATATATATGACTTAATAGTTCTTACTCGCGGCTTCATACGCATGGAAATTTTGATGTGCATGTGTAAGAACTGACGGTCTGACGTCAATAGGTCATTTTCTACGTCAGTTGCGGCTATACAATACAGATCAGAAATTTTAAATTCCTTTTATTCTGTTTTATTTTAATTCAAAAGTACTTTAAAAGGAACCCGAAATATCAATTAATTACATGTTTAATTTTAAAAGCATCATGCACTATGAAACTAAACAGAATCGTTTGAAATAATCGGTCGAAAACATGCTAAACCTAACCTCATTAGCATGGGCAAAAAACAAACTTAAGTTTTATTCATTTGACGGTGAGGAAATGAAGATTTTTGGTGAGAAAGTTAGTTTTTAATTGATAAAAAATGATCTCTTATTTAACCGGAATAAATAGTACTCTATGTCCTATTCTAGATTATAATCTATCTCTGTGCTAAATTTCATTCAATTTCGCTCATCTGTTCTGGTGTGATTGGCTAACATCTTCCATCGAACTTTCACATTTATAATAGTAGAATAGATTTTCGAATTCATGTCTGTAATATTCAATCTTCCTCAAAATCTTCTTTATGATGTCATCAATGAAAGTTTTTTCAAATCTAATCCTTTTTACAATTTGAGACGCAAAAAACCTAAAATTTAAAAGCACAGATGCATTTCTTAAATCATTCTTATTCAGAAATTAATTATTCAGATTACAAAGATTAAAGATATATTTATAATATCTAGTAAATATCATAACAGAGATAAATATGGAAAAAATATCAAATTTTTGAACCAATATATTAAGAATTAAAAAGAACATTGTATTTAGAGAGCTCTAATGCTGCTACTACTAGAATACCAATGATTTAATCTAACACGGCAATAAACAATAAGTTTAAAATGAAAAACATGATCGAAAGTGAAAGAAATATAATGAATCCGGTCTGAAGACTTTTTCAAGGGTCACCCTCAGGCAAGGATTCAAACCAGGGATTTTTCTGTGAGGTATCTGACAATTTTGTCAAAAAATGACCCCTCGTGACCCGAAAATCCCTGAAAATTGAGACCTTGCTTTACACATTGCTTTACGATCTTTTATACGATCTAATCAATATGTGTAGTCCATTTTGATTCAAATTTATTGTTATATTTCTGTGTAATTAATTTGTCTCTAAGGTCTCAATTTTCTGGGATTTTCAGGTCACGAGGGGTCATTATTTGACAAAATTGTCAGATACCTCACAGAAAAAATCCCTGGTTTGAATTCTTACCTGAGGATGACCCTTGAAAAAGTTTTCAGGCCGGATTCATTATATTTCTTTCACTTTCGATCATGAATTTCATTTTAAACTTATTGTTTATTGCCATGTTTGATTTATAATATCTAGCTTTGAATGTGAAATTTTTGAAGGAATACAAGAAAAATAGCATTTTTTTATTTTCTCGTATACGAAAAGATATTATTAATATATCCAAAAGGAAAGTATTAAAAGAATTTGAATTCGAAATTTTGACGAATGACATGCATTTACCTTTTCTGAGTCTTAAAAACCCAACCAATTTATCTGTGAACGTGATAACTTAAAAATGCCTTCAGTTAGATAGATGAAATTGTTTTTCGTACCGAATTTGTAGATATCTAAGAAATTTTGAACGAAATTTATCCAGTGGAATATGGCTCTCTGACTATCTAAATATAAATTAACACGATAACAAAAGGAAAAAAGCTAGATGAATAAAATTTGAAGCATTGATAAATTTGAAGCATTGAAGCATAAATAAACATATGTAAAAATCTACAAATGTTTATTTAAAATGCCTCTGAAACTTTCTATTTCAGAAGTTTTTTTTATTGATTGTTCTTTATTTCCACTTTAAATGATACTATTTTTTAAATTATATTATCTGTACCATAATTATAATTATACTTTGTGAAAATTAAAATATATTTGCATTTATAATCAATCTGTTATTTATATTGATATCTGGATTTATGAAGAAAAAATAAAGTATATCCCCGATTATTTGAGGCACTATATACTTCGTACATGATATATATATATATATATAGTCAGAGAAAATATACTTTCTGTCATAATCTATGTGGATCAAAAGTATTTTGATTGCGTATAATACATAGAAATATGTCAAATGGTCCACCTTCAATATTTAGTGAATATGAAAAACTCGAATTACTTTTTTTCAACTCGTTTCTCCAGAAATATTTTCAATTTATCATTTGCACAAATCAAATTGATTATTAAACCATCATATTTTCTATGAAGGTACTATTATTTTAATTCATAGAAATTTTTTAGAGAATATGTTTCTTAATGAATATAATTTTTTTCTAGGTCTGACAGTATTGTTTTTCTTATGTTTTCTCCTGGGCAGTGGACCATTTTTCGTGTTGTATTCAGCAATTGTTTTATATCCTGCATATCAATCGTAAGTAACAGAAATATATATATATTACTATGAAAAAGCATGAGTAATAATAAATAATATCCCCCACTAAACTGAAATTCATTAAATCAATAATAGAACTGGTATTATTCGTTTATTGATTTTTTTTCACCATGAATACAGCGGCTTATTTTGACAGCACAAGGTCTCAGGCACAAAACTGTCCTGAGGCTCTCACAATCGTAATCCATTGTCTCCAATATATCATTCATTCGTCTTAAGTATAATATTGTTATGCGCATCGAATAGTTTTTTTTGAGACATTTGTCCTTTTTAAAACTTAAAGCAAATTTTAAGACAATGTTCGCTGCATATATGACAACATACCTGCGACTTGCAATTTTATAACAAATTGAATTCCACCCAGTCATCTATTTACGGTTTTGAGACCGATTCTCTCAGCCGTAGGTTGAGTGTAAAGTTAACAAGATTTCGCATAGGTCTTACTTATTTTCCCCCGAAGCATTTAATTCTTTCTGATAAGGCTCCAATTTGTTCAAGATGTAGTACCATAATTTTTGTTCGCATACTATATGCGAATGCTCTTGATACCGTTTTCTTAGAATTAAATATTTTTGAAGAGATTATCTAAATATAGAAAGATATAATTGGCGAACCTCAATGTGTTTTCAATTTTATTTTATATTTCATGTATAATATTAACTTCCGTTTTTCACTTTACTATTTCAGTTTTGCATCTTCTTACTGTTTTTAATGGGGGCTACTGTGGTAAGGTCTCGGCTTCGGAACCGGAGGGTTTGAGGCTTGAGACCCGATTCTACTGAAGAATCGTCATGTAAGCGGGTCTGATGTTCGTTAAATACATCCAGGCAAAACGTCCTCCCGCTGGTGTGGTGTGATGCGGTGAGCGGGGGTGGGGGTTGCCAGCTCAGTTGTCTTCCGACCGCGGTTCAAAATTACGCCGTCCATCCCATAATAGCCCTAGTGCTGCTTTAAAACGGGATGTTAATATAACTAAAATATTGTTTTTAATGAGTTTTTTAAAATTTTATTTTAAATTAATATGAGTTTGACACAGCTTGACCAATATTGACCCTTGAACAAATAAATAAATAAATTATTCAATTAACAAGAACTCTCAATGTCTAGGCATATGAGTCGGGAGTCTTTAACGCCAATATATAAATAACTAATAGGATCATTATAGCCTTCGCGTTTTCGGCAACAATGACACATTATTAGAATATAAGCTACGCAAAAAGTTTGAGAGTCATTTTCTCATAACTTTCTGGCCCTAGCGCTTTAATATTTTTAGGAATGAACATTCTAAATATATACTACCTTCATTATAAATTTTATCCCGAAGTGTAATTTCAATCCCATGCCCTCCCCAAGGCCCGACTTAGTCTAGTTGGGGCCCGGGACAAAAACTTCTTTGCCCCCCTCTGCTTTATTACTTTAGTAATGAAGAGCATTCATTAAAAAAGGAAACATAAAATAAAATTTTTATTCTATTTGGCGTCTCCCACTTACTTGGGGCCCGGGGCAATTGCCCCGTATACCCTTGCCTTAGTCAGGTCCTGGCCCTCCCCTTTTCAGAATAAAAAATCAGTATCTGTTGAAATTCAAATAAAGCTGCACTGTTCCGTTTACGGATAATGCAGATTTCCAGATAAATAATTTCTCTTCTAAATAATAAAATGAGAGAGTTCAATGACTAGACTAGACCACGAGTTCAGTTCTTCGATGGAATAACAGTCTTCTTTCTTACTTGTGCGAAACAAAATCAAATAAATTGAAAAGTTACTTTTGATGCTTTTTTCAAAATTAAATTCGAAAATTAGATAATAATAATTCATTTTCCTTTCCATTGTTAAATTTTTCGACTATGAATTATTTTTGCGGCAAGTACTGTCTATTTGGGATTTTTTTTGAAGGTCGGGTGGTTCTATTATTCTGCGTCGATAAAAGATCCAGGAAAAATTATCTGACACATTTATCTCTGTGGACGAGATATTTCGTCTTTCAAGAATGTTTGCTTGTGCGCTAGAAGTTAACTTTGATTTCTGTTTATAAGATAAGTTTATAGATAAGTTTGTATTCCGAATGAATTCCTCTTTTTTTTTGTGTGTATATATAAAATATAGAGTGAATACAGTTGCCGCTTATCTTTTCTGGAATTTGCCCCTAATTCGGAGTCTTCGGTTAACATTAGTGACAGATTATGTTTAAAAAACTGAACGGGGGGGTCACAGGCAATCATTTAAAATATATTATTAGTCTAACTTGCCAAATAAATAAATTTATAAAAAGTATACATTTTAGAAATTGTGAAGTATTATGATTACACTGTGCGTTAGTCCTGAATTATTAAAATCATTATTAAATAAAGTAATGCATAAATAATTAATTTATAATATATTAAAATATTGCATTATATGAAAGTAGTTGTTCAAACCTCAAACTAATGAAGAATTTTTTCAGGTCCTTTACGAACCAAGCACTATTTTCTAGCTAAACCAATTATTCAATTGTAAATAAAAGAATAAATTTTGATGACCCAATTTCATAATTTGCACAGCAAAAAATTAGAATCGATTCTAAATACCGAGTTAAAGTGAGTTCGTTGAATTAGAGACTAAAGAACGAAATTTTTTTAGCAATCATGTTTTTATTGAAACGTACATAATAATAATAAAGTAGGGATTAGGTATAATCACGAAAAAAGATTTATTAAAATATACTTTAAAATGGCTTATCAATGAAAAGTCAATTTACTCTTTTTTTCATTCATAAATTATTTTAAAATTAATTAATATTATACTCTCTGTATTTCTTCAAAAATATTGTGCTCCTCAAAAAAATTTTGTTTTAAATGTCGGTACACATGTGGTAACAAATTAAAACTCTGCACCAGGTACCACCAGAGCTTATTACGGCACTGATTGCGATTTTAAACAATGGAAGCAAAACATGGAATAAAGTATTTGTAACAGAAACTAAAACTTGGTTTGATTTTTATTAGAAAAATGAAAAATATTATTGAAAAATGAACTTCAAAATTTTTTCTAAAATGTATTAAAATTAGACAAAAAAAACTGTGTAGTAATTAAATTAATATGAGTAAGTTCATCTTACAAAACAATGGCGCGTTCATGGTGCTGTCTAAAGTGAGAAATTGTGATTAATATAATGTTATGTCTCGGGCATATTTACACTTTTTAATTCATTGATGATGACTGGGGGCGAAAAAGACATATTTTGCCTTGCGTATTATTTATCTTCTCTATAACACTGTCCAACAGGCATACTTGTAAAAACATTAATTGGTTTTTATTATTAGAAGAGATTAAGCAAATGTTGCAATTTTGAAAGTGATTTTTATTACTACTATTTTTAGATTTAAATGTTTGGAGGAAGACAACAAGGAAAAGGCATTTAATTGGATCAAGTATTGGATTGTGTTCTGCGCCTTCCATGCTGCAGAGCACTTTGGCGATAAATTCATATACTGGTTGCCTGGATATCAAATATTCAAGGTGAATGCTTTGGTTTTTATTATTATAGACTTTGCAGTAACGGCCATAAGAGATTAAGTCAAAGTAACAAAGAAAGTAATCCATTATGTTTTTTCCCTTAAAAGAAATAAAGTTTCTGCTTCCGCAGCAAACAAACTTTATAACGGATATTTTTCTGAATTGTAATGATGTATATGTTGCCGCTGAAGTACGGAAATAAGTTAATTTGCAGAATAATAAACTAATCTGCACATGAACTAGGGTAACCTGTTAAAGTACGGGACATTTTTCATTTCTCAATTTACCTAGATGAGCTGAGATTTACTTAGATAATTTGCACATTACCTGCAAGGTACTAATTAAAGATAAAATAAGATCCTTGATGTAATAACAACAAAGTTTCTATAGGTTTAAATTAAATGGTGTTTACTTAATTTTTGGTATCGAAAGAATCAAGTTAATACAATCGAACAATAACAAATCCATTATAAAATCAATTATCAATCAATTTAAAATCTGTAGTACAAAGAATCAAAAAATTTACCATATAACAATTAAGGAAATGAATTTTCAAAACATACGATAAAATTATACAGTGATTATTATTACAGTAAAAAATTATAGTAACTTATTAGTACAATCTAAAGATTAATGATACTTTGAATAGCATAGCAGTTAGTTTTTGGGACGAGCACACTTATTGGTGGTACATTTAGTACCTTTTACACCTTTTTACCTTTTATGAAACTGCATGGCATCAATGGATTGTTTTATCGTCGTGTGATATAAAGAGATTTCTACAACAGATCTTTTGATAAAAATCTCTCTTTGCAAACACTGAATTTAGATCTCTTATACAATTGTTTTAAAATACCTGTTTTAGTAAAAAATGTACAAAAGCCATTCTTGCAATATTGCCTAGAGAAACAACCTTTTAAACTTAAACGATACGGGAACCGATAATATGCCTTTAATCGAGTAAAAATAAGAAAACTCTTGATTCCACACTTTGATAGTGCAAATCAGTTAATGTGAAGTTTAATTAGCTCATCTGTATATTAACGGATTTCAAACTTTAAAGGTTGCATATAAAAAACAATAAAAAAAGATTTAATAATATCTTGAAATTGGTAATTCTTAAAAAATATTTTTTTTACATAATTTTTTTTCAAAAAGGCAATCCAATAGCTAACCAACAAACAGAATATTTCAAAGAAATATTAATAATATAAATTCCATAAATGATAAATATTTATATCGCTGTGTCAATTGAATTTTCATAGTAAACGGTGTACAGTAAAACACCCGTTTTCGAAGGTCTATTAAGGAATCTCCAATTTTTCTAAGTCAAATTTTTTGGAGATTAAATAAAGTGTCAAAATTAGTAAAATAAGCATGGAAGAGCCATCTGATTAGTATTATACAATAGATAATTTAACCAGCAACTTTTTCTTTATACAATATTTCACAATTTTTTGTACCTTAATTTATAAGTTTAATTTTATGAATTAAAATAAAGTTTTATTTACATTGGAAGTTTTTAATATTATTTCTAAACTTTGTTCAAGCATGTGAATTTTCACATATCCTCTCTCTTTTTAAAGTGGACAATTGGAGTTCTATTGAAACTAATATTTGAGACACATTCAGTAAGGTTTTGTCACAGCAAATATTTTTAATTCTTATGACCCGTAGCTATCTTAATAACAGTCTATTTGTTTGATCCTTATTCAATTCCATGTTCTGAGGCAGATTCGAATAAAATTAAATGCGCATGATCTTTTGCCCCCGGTATTAAGAAATTGCTAAAACATAACAAAGGGGATGGGATGAGGATAAAAAGATGTTACATTTTTTCGGCATAATTTTTGAACACATCACTGAATTATTTATCAATTATTATCATCATTTGAATTATTTATATATGACCACAATTCCCCTTGTGAATAAAATTAGCTTGTCTTTAATATCAATTTCATTTCAGCACAACGATTTCTCGAATTTCAAATAGTTTGCAAAACTAATTTAAATACTATTTCAAATAATCTCTTTTTTTTGTTGAAGTGTTAAATTTAATTTATTAATAATTAATCATATCGAATATCCACTGCGTTTACCAATGTTGAGATTAAGTTGCCTTCATCAGATATTTTTACTTTTTATTTTTTTACTTTTTCGTAGTGTGAGCAGCTTTTTATATGAAAACGTAGAAATTTACCACAAAATATTGTCTTTTAAAGTTATTGCAATTTTTTTGAATGTTTGTATAAATTATGTATTATTTTAAAAATCTTAAGGTACCCCACTAGCATATCAAATGTCATTCTTTTAGTTTGGGCTTATTGAATATGATTTTACTTCACTTGATAAATTTGTCAGTTTTAACTAACTCTCCCATGGTATGCAATTCCCCTATTACTAAGGTAAATTGATCTGCCAGTGAACAAAAGCACCGTTAAAAAAGGCAATGCTAAAAGAGAACATTTAGGTAATCTTCCTTTTTGTTTCAATAAAATACAGGGTGCTTCAAAACTCTTTGTTCTTAAATTAAAAAATGATAGAACACAACCAGAAAAGTATAAATGCTATTGTTACAATTAATTACGTAACACTATATACTTCTATGTGAAGGAATAACACTTCAATCGATTCCCAGCAACTTCTCTTATGTTATCTTAAGATCACGATAACAAGAGTAATTATAATTCAGGTTCGAATAACATATTGTAATGAAGTTAATTCATAATAAGAAAAATTTAGCGAATTATTTCCATAACATAACGGATAATTAGTTTTTTTTAGAAATTAGATTTTTTTTAAGAAAAAGTGATTTTCAAGCTGTAATATTGCTTACTTTTTAGCCTAAACCTAAAGTACTTCATTAGAAAATTTTCATTAGTTACATTATCTTTTATTTTTGAGTCAAATCCTTATAAAATTAGAAATATCCTACAGATTCGAAATTTTCTTTCCTGAATAAAACGATTACAAAGTTTTAAAAGGATAAGGTCATGAGTCAGTTGTAGTCTCCTGTAGTTATTTTTATTTATCGTAAATCTTTCTTATTAATTATTCAGAGGTACGCTTTACTGTATTTAAAATACATTTTAGAAAAACCTGTCGGCCAGCTAGAAGGTGAGGTGAGATTTCCTTTACTTAGGAAGGAAAAGAAAAATTTCATTCTTTTCAACTAATTGCACTTGCAAATTTTACAAACTGTGAAGATGGGCGAGTATGGAAAGGTTAGGAGTTTTTTAATGAGGTGTCATAAACTTAAATTAAAAACTAGTTTTCAAACTCTAATTTCTAGTTATTTTTTCAAGGCAAGTTTCAAGCTATACGTTACTTTTCATTCTCCAACTGCAAATACCTTCTACTGTTGAAGGACATAAAAGTTGTTTTTTGTAATAAAACAGTGATTCGTCTAACTGCCTCCTACTCTCAATAGTAAGAGTGTTAGTTAATAGGGAAGTGATGTCACTGTCTCTCGACCCTCCTGAAGGCACACGGATGATAAATATGGGATGATTGAATCGTCACACTAGCAGGAACTGTAGTTGAGTTCTAAGGGCTATCCCCGGTACAGCCCTTCCCTAAGGAAGTACGTCCCGTCATCGATGGGAGGGATCAGATCTCCAACCTATTTGTGTACCCACCAGGGTGGTGGGATCAAACCACTATGCTGGAAGCCTCTCGTCCTCTTTTCGAGATTCCTCTCCCCCGGGAGAGTTAATTATAGATAAATGAAGCTTTCACCTCCACACCATTTTAGTTCACTCTGAGCTGGAGAGTTTCGTAAAATATTCGGCCAATATTTTCATTCTTACTGCAACAGATATTTTAAGGCTCAAAATCAAAAAGAAATCAGATGTCGTGTTCACAAAATAACATGGGATAGACTGTCTTCAGGACTTCACAAATTGCGTCCTATTATGCATTAAAAAGTGACTTGCGTTTAGCCTTTGTCACTTCTTAATGCATTTGCCCCCGATTTTGAAACATGCTCTATACATTTTTTCTAATACTTTAAATGAAACCCTATATTACATTATAACTTTATACTATACTTTTTAGGATTAAGATAGGAGTTCTAAATTTATTAATTAGCTGTATTTGATATAACGATTTTCTTCAGAACTAGAAATTCCGAGAATTGAGGTACCTTTGTCAATCAATCACATGTAGATATACCTCTTTGAAGTTCGTTCATTTCTTTCATATATGTAGAAAAATTATATATTTTCTTGCAATTTAAATGCAAATGAAGGACAAATTTATCTAGATCCGTATTTAAATATCTGAATTTGCATTGTAAATTCAGGTATTTCATAATTCTGACAAAAGAAATTCTTATAAATGTGAATAATTATTATAATATTTTTAATCTGACTAATAACTCGCATACTTTAAAAATACTTATAATTTCAGTTTATTTTCCTGTTGTGGTGCTTCGCTCCGGTTCCAAATAATGGATCCATCATACTTTATGATAACTACGTCCGCCCTCTATTTCTGCGCAACGCCGATACACTGGACCGAGTGACAGACATGGTAACAAGTTTCATTCACAAAGAAATTTCTCAATTTTGGAAATAAATCATTTTTAGATGGAACGTTAAATAAGATATATGTGTTATTTTTAGACAATGTGATTTGACATATTAAGAAGCAATGTAATTTTTAAAAGATACGTACACATACAGTTTTTCAAGTATTTAAATTAACTGATTTACCGGTATGTAAATAATATTGAATATGGGTGAAAATTAGTTATGGAATCGCGAACTTCACATTACTTATTATTTTTATTCCAGGATTGTAACAAAGATTAAAAAATGATTTTAGGGAATTAATTTTTTCAAAATTTGAGTATGATTTTAAATAAGTTTAATTTAAAACGCAATATTTTAATTTCATTTGAGCAGTTTACTTTTCCTTATTTTTCAAGCAAAATAAAGCATGACCGAAACAAGCATTACAATTCGCAAAATATTTTTAGTTTCTCTTACAGCCATCCCCCCCCCTTATTTTTTCGTGGGTCATGTGTAATCGGCGAACCCATATACCCCCCCCCCCTTTTTTTTTTTCTTTTTTACACTAAGTATTTTACGCATAGCTGATTTAGATTTACATTACTTGAAACCTAAAACCTTCCAGAAAATTGCTGTACCTAAAACTATATTCTTGAGCACGACCCTGCCTTCTGAAATGTTAATCTGCTTTTACCTCTAAATCTTATGCTACGGTATTCAAAATTTTCGTAAAAACACCTTATGTATTGAAACCTTCTCAGAGTGGAAAACAAATTGAGCCTTTATATCTTAATCATAAACAATGTAAAAAAAGTAATAATAATAGAACAATTTAAAGAAACCGATTTCATTTGCGATAATAAAAACGTTACTCTAAAATATATATTAAAAGTGTATTTAAACATTAATTAAACTTATAGAAAATATTTTACAGCAATTAAATTGGTTTTTTTAACACTGTTTTGAGTTTTATAACAATGTAAAGAGATATTTGTACAATAATATTTTTGGAAATTATCGGTGAAAAGCAACAAAATCCCAGCTTTTAAGTGATTGAAAGGACTCTAAGGCGCAAATCTACAACCTTCAAAGCATATGTATGTCAAACTTAATAAGTTTAGAACAAATGATTCGGTCTGAGCTCTAACAAACATATTTTTCTTTATTATTCATAGAAAATATTGACTTAAACTTTAAGGGCATTTTGAACTACAAGGTGGCCAGAAATAAAACACCCCTACTCTGACCTCCATGGATATCGAACTACTCAGTGTAAAGGCTCAAAATTTTGTACACATACTATTCAAAATATGGGGAAACGGATTTCACGAAAAAAAAAATTAGTTCCTGAAATCACCGATAGGTAGCGCTGCACAACTGGAACTATGATCAAAAGACACAAATAATAATAAAAATTAAAATGTTTATGCGGAATGGAATGCTTCCATGCTTCCTTTTTAATTTTTCTGCCCCTTATGGAAAATAAAAATAGTAAAGAAGCTAGAACTCCCGTTGTAACTGCAATTTCATACTGTAACCAGAAAAATTTGCATAAAGCATGGTTAGAAGCCATGTTCTGGGAAAGAAGTTAAAAGGTGGGGAATGTCATTCTTATTAGTGATGGCTGTCACGCTGCCAGAACGCGCTTTGCTTGTGAAGTTGTTTTACGAGAATAAAGGAAATGCTCCAGCAGCACTTCGAGAGTTTCGCCGACTTAAGGATTTGCGTAAGGGACCATTGCTTCCACAAGCTCTCAGGAGAATGATCGCTCTATTCGAGGAAACTGGACATCTTGGAGTTCAGCCTGGTCGAGGACGCAAACCGGTTCGTTCAGATGTCGTTGAAGATGTTGCCACCGGTATTGTTGAACAGTCAATGGATAATGTTTTAGGCTGCAGTAGTGCACGTGCAGTGTCACGACACTTGGGTGTTCCCTATAGCACAGTGTGGAACGTACTAAAAAAATGGTGCATTGTTTCTCGTACAAAATCCGCCCTAATCAACAATTGCTGGCCACAGACAGGGAGATGCGACTGACCTTTGCATTGACATTTCTTGCTAGAGTTGAAGTGGATGCATCGTGGCCGTGGCAGATTCTGTGGAGCGATGAGGCCCATTTCCACCTCAGTGGAACAGTGAACACCCATAACTGTCGCATATGGGACACGACAAACCCCCGTACCTTCCAAGAGATTCCACTCCACTCACCGAAAGTTACAGTCTGGTGTGGATTCACAGCCACATTCATCCTTGGACCGTTCTTTTTCGAAGAGGTTACTTCCAATGGCCTTGAGACATGTACCGTGACGGCCAACAGGTACAAAAGGATGCTCGAAACATTTGTTGTACCCCATTTGCAGCAGCGCCAATGCCTTGACACCATTACTTTTATGCAAGATGGAGCACCTCCACACATTGGACTCCCTGTGCAACAGTTTCTTCGCCAACATTTCACCACTGACAGAATAATCAGTCGCGCGTTTCCGACAACTTGGCCATCTCGTTCACCGGATCTTAATCCGTGTGATTTTTGGCTTTGGGGACACTTAAAAAACCTTGTTTATCGAGAACGTCTGATAACCTTGGCAGATTTGAAAGAGAGTATCAGTCTGCATGTGAGAAGCATCTCAGATGACCAGTTACGATCCGCAGTTGAACAAGCTGTCCACAGACTTCACATTTTACATCTTCAGGAAGGGAACCATATTGAGCAGCATTCCCTGCATCGATAACGTCCTTGTTTCATGTATGCTTGGTACTTTCAAATAAAATGTGTTTAAAACGTGTTTTTGTGTCTTTTCAGCATACGTCCAGTGGTACAGCGCCACCTATCGGTGATTTCTGGAACTAAATTTTTTTTTCGTGAAATCCGTTTCCCCATTTTTTGAATAGTATGTCCACAAATTTTCAAGCCTTTACACTGAGTAGTTCGATATCCAGGGAGGTCAGAGTAGGGGTGTTTTATTTCTGGCCACCCGGTACATCATTTTTTAATTCTATTTTAATATTTTTTGTAGGCTCCAAAAATCCTGCAGACTTAAGATCATGTGACAATGGAAAATATGCTGCAGATTTTTGTCCTTATACAGTCTTGCTTTACGCATTTTGCAGCTTAATAAATACACTTTTGAACGCTATTTTTTCTCTTGTTTTTAAAAATTACCTAAAAAATTGACAACGATTCTTTAATTAAATATCCTACAAAATATAATTTTAAAAATTTTCATTTAGACGCCTTTTTAACACTCTTAATTGTAACCAGTAGTCTTTGAATAAATAATTTTAACAATCCATAAGTCACGAACTTCGAAACAAATAATTAAGTAGAAAGTATTATGTGTTGAAATATGATAAAGAAGAAACGATAAAAATAAAAGATATTTTTACACATATTCAATATTGTTACGAATCTGCAGTATTGTCTTCCTGTGTAATTGATCTTACAGTAAGGAAGAGTTTTAAAAAAAGCTCTAACGGATTCCAGGTTGATGACACACCGCCTTTTTCGACGAAAATGGATGCCCTAAAATATGCATGAATCTTGGCAACATTTTATCGGGATTCGCACTTTCTTTACAAATATTCTAAACCTTCTCATAGAAGGTTTATTAGCGGAGGTCAAAACAAGAAGTGAAGTCAAATGAGTTCTCTAAATGAAGTGTTTGTTTCACACAAGTTCTTTATTAGCTCTTGGTTAGTTGGGATTTGTTATTCGTGTGCTATTAATTTCCGCAAATGCTATTTTTATGTACGCTTCGGCTGTAGTTTGCTGCTTGCGTTTCCGATCTTTCTTGTAGAATAAGAATTATGAGTTATCAAACTCGCCATACCGGTTTTCCATAACAATATTATTGATAAATTCCTTCATTTTTTTAAACTTCTGCCATTAATTTTTCAGAATTTATATAAATAAAAATGAATCGCCAAATGTGTTGCTAAGCGCAAAACTCGAGAACGGCTAGACCAATTCGGCTAATATTTTTAAATATTTTCATTAAGACACAAAGATGGTTTTCTTATAAAAACGGAAGAATTACGATGAAAATAGTAAAAAAGAAATTTTCTTACTTTCCCGCCAAAAATCTTCGTTTCCCAATCTATTATACTGTACTGTAAATAAGACCTATTCTGTTTATTTTCTTGGTGTTTGATGCATTTAAAATTAAACATAGTTAATCAATCGGTTTTTCGGATTTATTTTGAAGTACTCATGAATTAAAATAAAGCAGTATAAAGAAAATTAAAAATTTCTCATTTGTATTGCGTTACCCTAACTGGCGTAGAAAATTCACGCATTTGCGTTTTCCCATTTGGGGTTGAAAATGCACACATGTGCAGTAATTGTTGACCACTGTATTTTCATTTTAATTAAAACATAGAAAATTGTGTGTATAATATAACTCAGTCTCGATTGATAAATAAAATAGAACTTTCCTTGATTTTAAAGAGATACGGACTTGATTTGCTGGTTTTTTTTTTATTTTAGGTACGTACTGTAAATAAATTGTTTTTAGGTTAGTTGTGTGCTTTTCCAAGCGTACGAAGTCGTGGGTAAAAGCTAGTTCATTTCATAAAAACAACCAATCTTTTTCTTAATTTTTAGATTTTTTGAGTAATGAATTTAAGAACAAAAACACAACAAAACAAAAAATTATGTAAGATACAAGGCGATGACATAAAGGAGTAATCGTCTCTTCTTGGTTCGGGAATTAAGAGTTTCACAGGAAATTTTTTTTTCTTTGTTTTGGAAGGGTGGTGTAGAGAAATTAATAACAGATTTTGGAAATATAAGATCTTAAAGTTATTACATATTAAGCAGACTAAATAAGCAAATTTTATCCCAGTTTGAGGACCAGTTAATAATAGTTCGGAAGCCGAATTTGTAGTCCATTCAGCATGCAATTTACATTATGTTTGGTAAAAAGAAATGATATGATCGTTTGTTTTTGGACAATCGATTAAAAACACAATGAATCTAAATTTTTATGGATTGTTACTTTAATGCATTATTTTGATTAGCTGTGGCGAGACTATTAGGGTAAATGAAAGTATCAATATTAAGCAAAACTAGTTGCTTTTTCACTTTGATGAGGTGTCATTGTAAACTGGAGGTAAAAATGAATAAATCCTCTATATATCAGACATTTCCATGAAATAATGCAGTAAGTGCATTTCGACTTGTTATAGCTGGTTGATTAAAAAGTACTAGTAAAAAAGCCAAGGTATAAAATATAAATTATTTTTCAAAAAAGAAATATATTTAGACTTCAAAATTTTCATTAAAGATCAGTTAATAAAACTAACTAGTAAATAAACTATAGATAGATAGATAGATATAGATAGATAGAATTTACGTACAAATCTTGGGGACAATAAATTGTAGAAAAATCACTGTTTATTGATTGGCGAGTTTAATTGCTCCAGGTACATTTGATTACTTTTTCCCAACTTCTCTGAAGAGGAAATAAAAAAAAATGTATGTACACATTTGAAAATAAATTGTAGTAACATTCAATATATTCCTTGTTTCCGAAACTATTACTTTCAAAGAAAAAGACATTTGAAGATACACCGTTTTTGCTGTCAGTTACTCAACATAAAGTATATATATAAAAAGTCTACACAGTAAAAAAAAAATTAAGATTTGGCTTTCATCACTGTTTAATCTTTATAAAAGTTTGAAATTAGAGGTCAAAAGAAATGTCTCTCTGACATTGCGAGAAAATATAATTGAAGTGCAATAGTTTTTGAGAAATAATATGGTACTTTAGCTATCCTTTTTTTAATGAGAGAGATGGTTTTTCCCCCTTTTCAAATTCTATAATTTGTTGTTACTAGTACGTTAAAAGGTAATTTGTTATATTTGCAACTCAGCATTTCCGAGATACTTAACTGCTAAAGTATAACAAGGAACCCAAGAAGGTTTTCCAAATGTTCATCTTCTTCTAAAGCTGTTTTGTTAAAAAAATTTATTTGATTTGAAATATTATTCTTTAACAAATTTTTAATGTATTATTTTCGTATACAATGGCAGATTTTGACAACATCAGGCCACAAGCACTAAATTATCTTAGCCCCCCTTCTAGCTAAATTCAATTTATAAAAAAAAGTAATATGAATTAAATTTATTTAAACTTCTAATTTAAACTTTGAATTTATTTGTTTAGCATTTCTTACTTCATATGTATATATCAAATAGATTTTAAAAAAATTAAAAATGACTATTATATTCAGCAACTATTAGGGGAAATACTCTCCATTGACATGGGATTGATATAAACAGTGTTAAGGACATATTCTATTAACAAGGGAGACAATAAAAAGAAAAATTATAAAACTTATCCCAAATGTTTTAAAAAACTAATGCTTCGTGAAATTTTGAAATAGATCTTAAAAATTTTATCTAGCTGAAATTCTATAAATAGATAATTGAAAATATTTTCACCTTCTCTTTTAAAAAGTCCTGTTCTTAAAAAGTTATAATATTAATTTTTTTAAAAAAGGAATTGAACTCTAAAAAAGTATAACGTAACCAAAATATATCACAAAATACGCTAACATCCTAAATTTAGTTTATGCACATATTTTCTGATATATTGTAGAAAGTAAAACTAGGTTTATATTTCTGGACGGGGGTAATTAAAATTATGATACTAATTAATAACAAAAAAAATATTTTCCTGAGGAGGCACAAAAAATATATATATTAAAAGTAGTATTAAAATGCGAATAAAAAAAATAGACTCCAAAAACTATGCGATTTTTTATATATAAATACAGAAAACTATAAGCAATTGAAAATGTCAGGTTTCTTGCTTCCTTTTGATTTGGTGAATTTATCTAAAAAAATTTCACAATCTAATTCTTATACTACGACATTTTCAAAGAATAATAGAGAAAGCGGTTGATTCATTGTTTTTCGTAAATAGTTTCTGACCCGTTTTAAAACCGAAAACGATCTCTTCACTTACATCGCAAATTGGCATGGTGAAGAATTTTTTAAAAATTGTTTCATTCTTAGGAAATGTTGATCGTAGACCATCCACAATAAATTTATCTATATCATTTGGGTTTGAAATTTTCTCATTTTTTTAATATTTTGAATGAAATGTTGTACTTCATCTTCGAAATAATGTTTTTTTTTATGCCATCACCATCTTGAAAGAAGGAAAGTGTTGGGATTTATAGCAACAATGGCTGTTATCCCCTGTTTCAAATACTTAGAACTTAATAATGTTAAACACAAGAGAGCGCCTGTCATCACAATATTTGGTTGCTAAGCAAATATCAAAAACGTTTTCTTCTAAGTTGCCAACAGAAAAAAAAATTACTTAAAAATATTTTTGTATATAGCGCTCCTTTTAGAAATTTTCGAAATAAGAATATCACGTATTACGTTATGTTAAAGCAAGCTTCTTATTTTTTCTATTTTATTTCATCAAAGCGGTATTTTTTCTTTTACTTTCTGTATATAATCCTATAATCTGATTGAATTCGTTTTCAATACCTTGGAAGTTTTTTCGAACTTCTAATATGAAATCTGATAAAGATTCAAGGAGAGATAAGTCTTTTAGTAAGTTTGCTGGAATATCTTGCAAATGTTTGTTTACGCAATTTATTCTTTGCTAAAGTATGTTCCAAATCACGATCAATAATGCAAGTATTTCGTCGTCGAATTTCTATACTGTTTTTTTTTATTTCAATTAAATTATTTTTAATTTCTTCGCCAGCATTTTTATGCCGAGGAATGAGCATTTCGCATTAAAAACATAAACTGTGGCAGTTCTTAAATTTCCCGAAACAATCTATGATTTGAAAAACTTGTTATACCCAACATGCATTTGATTTAACGCGTATCTACATTTAAAGAGATTAACACTTCAAAATTTCTGGTATGAGGATCTTGCATTGCTCAAATGTACTTCGCTATATTTAAATACTTGTCAAGTCGTCCCTCCTCGCATCTAAATATTATTTACGGGGGGGGGGAGAAAAAGAAAAAGCTGGAAGTAAAAAATTTCATAATCTAGTATAAGGGAGGGGGGATTAGAATTTTAAAAAAAAGCGCAGCAAAGAGATTGACATAAAGAGCTTTCATTGTCATTTTTTGTTAGTATTCCTATAATGAGCTCATTTTATAAACGTTCCACAATTTGGCAAACAGAAAACACCTTTTACTAGAAAAAAAATTCAAAAACATTTATATCAAATTTTAAAATGGCGATGCAAAAATTGCATTTTTTTAAAATCTCTAAGCACGTTTTCTTTAAATTATTTTCAAATGTTGGATGTAACTCTTAATAATCAAAAATTTTAAACTAAATAATGAATGTAGAGCTAAATATCGAAATAATTTTTTCATTTTAAGCAAATATTTTTTTTAAAAAAGTTATATATATAGTATAAAATGAAATCTGAAAGCGTCTGTAGGTTTGAACCACAAAAACTCGAGAAATAGTAAACGGATATTGGAGATATTTATACCATTTTGTAGAGAATGTATTGGAGAAGGTTTTAGCACATTAAAATCATATCAAAATAAAAAGGCGAGTTTTATAATCACGATTTTAACTTTGCACTTATCTGCGCATGAGCGTAAACCACAAACTGTGCATGTGCAAATAGCATGGGTTGTGATATAAATAACGATACATTTCTTTGTTTAAGTCTGATTTTAAACTTGCTATCCGAAAAGAAGGAAATTCAACCTGGAAATGATCCCTTGTATTTTGTTTAAGGGCATATCCTATTTTTACCTTTGTAACAGACTAAATATTTCTGAATGTGTGCTATAAAAATTGTTTTGCAACTATATTTGATAATTTCTAGATACTTTTTTGTTGTTTGTTTGATGTTCCGTAACATGCCCCTGTCATATCAAGTGGAAGCTAGAGTTGAGTTTAAGGCTAATTCTTCTTCTTTGATGCATAGATGAAACATCGCTTAGAATGAATACACGTTTTTATGCCTGGTTAGATAGGGGAAGGGGAAATGGTGCTTTCAAGAATGTATTCATCTATTGTTATATGTATATACTTAGTAATATTAAGGTCTTGAGTGTCCTTAGGTTTGAAACCAACCCTGGCTGACTTGAATATATATAAATTCAGTCAATTCCTACTTGGGTTAACAGAGAAAAATTTCTCTTTAGTTACTTTTAATTAAATAATTACAATTAATATGAATAATTGATAAAAAAAAAACTAGACTTGGCCAAAACAAAATCAAGTAAGTTTCAATCCGTTGAAAATAAATCAAAACAGACTCAGAACAAGGCAACGCAAATGCGCGAATTTTACACGCTAGTTGGGGTAACGCAATACCGAGTAGAAATTTTTAATTTTCTTTATTATGTATTATTTTAATTCGAAAGTATTTCAAAAAGAATCTGGAAAAATCGATTAATTTACAATGTTTAATTGAAAAGGCATCAAACATTAAGAAAATAAACAGAATCGTTTGAAATAATAGGCCGAAAACAGGTTTAGCCTAACCTTATTGGCATGGGAAGAAAACAAACTGAATTTCTTATTTGACTGTGGGGAAATGAAGGTTTTTGACTAGAAAATTAGTTTTAAGTTAATTAATAAAAAATCAATGATTTCATATTTAAAAAAATTGTATTAACACCAAATGTCATCCACTACAAGTTAAAATTACTTGAACTTGAGTGAATGAATAAAAAGTATTATTAACGATTACAAATTTGAAGATAATAATAATAATATAGACATTTTTTACTGAATCCAGGCTTGTCTTTAAATAAAAATTATGAGAGGTGAAAGCAGAGTCGTTCGTCATTGAAGTCTTATGTGCACTACAGAATAGTTTGCATAATTTATAACATCTCAAAGAATTATTCAGCAAAAATTCCACGGATTCATCAAAAAATTCAGTTCTTAGCTTTATTTTTAAAAGGTTATAAATGCTATTAATAATAATAATTTAATTTTTCGGTTTATGATATGCCAAAAATTATGAAGTTTACATTTTAGACTCTATATTCTTTTTGTCCTAAGGCATCATATTCTGTAAATTTTCTTGACACTTTTTAATAAATAAATTTTTATATCGTTTCCGATCAAATCAGACCAATTTTTCCAAGTTTTGAATATTACAATATAAGGAGAATCAACATTTTCATAATCTATACCATT
Organism: Argiope argentata; assembly: GCA_026289955.1. Taxonomy (NCBI): domain Eukaryota; kingdom Metazoa; phylum Arthropoda; class Arachnida; order Araneae; family Araneidae; genus Argiope; species Argiope argentata. The sequence goes on along the minus strand of JAOUZG010001441.1, from coordinate 2,043,535 downwards.
CACTCTTGAGAAATCTTAGAAAGTGATTGGTTTCTTTGAGACGGACGATGAAGTGATTTGATGTCGGCTATTTATACAGAATAGTGATATTGAAATTTTCATAAATCGGTCAATTTTAGAGATTGATGTACTTTATAAGAGTGCAAATCTTTTTTTATTTAGGATATTAGTATCCCAAGAATATTTTGTTAAACATGATTCACAGAGCAGAGGATAAATGTAAAAAATTTTAAAATTCGTAATTATTCAGCATTTATTGACTCAATTTACTTAACACATATTTATTTCTTTATTAAAATGTTGATAAAATAGGATTTTTTAAAAAAACTTAAAGATTATTTAAAAATCAGTATTTTGCTGCAATATTTTCAGATTTCATCGCGGAAAAATGCCAAAATTAAGTTTAATTTCTAATTAATGGAAATGTGTAAAAAAAAAAAAAGCTTCGACGTATATATATTTTTACCCTCCAATGTATATATGTGTAAAATTAGAAAGCTCTAGATCTTATAGTCTGTAATGCAGTTCACCAATATGCACACACATTGATTTAATAAGTGTAGGGGAAATTCCGGGCACTGATTGTCCCATAATTGACATTTTACTTAAATGATGGATGGAAAGATCTAAAATTGTACGTTTTAACGGAATAGTAAGATTCAAATTTTCATAAATTAGTTAAATTGTATTCATTGATGTGAAAATTTTTCCTATTTAAAATATTCGTACTTCAAGAATATTTTAATAAAAATGTCTCACAGAGCAGAGTATCAAAAATTTTTAAATCGTGATTCATCAGAGCATTTATAGACCCAAATAACATAATATGCAGCTATTCATTTCAATGAAACACGTTAATTGTAGTACTGACCAATATTTATGACTATTATTAAAGATTTACAAATTGGCCATTGACTCCGGATTCAAATAAATATTCTGCGTGAATTAAACCATAATTGCTTTCATGAAGATTTATTGAATTAATAATATAGATACTATGAACGATTATCGAAAACTTAATTTTGCATTCATTTTTTAGAAAGTATCATAATCCTTTATTTCATTTCATGGATCTTATTTCTTTCATAGAATCAATTTTTAAAAATTTAATTTGCAGTAATATTTAACTGATTTTTCCTCAAGAGTTTTTGTCAACATGCTGATAAAAGATAACTTTTGGATTTAATTGTTATTTTACAAGAAATAAATTGTTGAAAAATATGAATAAAATATTTACTTAAAAATTCCTTATATTTAAAAATTTAATTTCTAGATAAAATAAATATCATTCAAAAGTTAATTTTTTGAACTTTAATTTGATATAAAACTCCTCTTTGTGTGATAATATTTTCGAAAGTTATCGGGAAAAAAATACGTCTAAATTCCGCTTAATTTTTAATTAATTAAAATTCTAATTAAAAATTTTGTGAATCTAAACCATTCTCAAATCCACTTGAACACACACAAAATTTCATTAAAATAAGCTCAGTTATTTAGGAAGAGTTCAATGGTATTCACATGCACAGAATTATATATTTATAAATATATAGAGACAGAATGACCTAATAGTAAGAATTGAAAAACTATTATATGCCTTTGAATGACCAACTAATTGAGTGACATATCTATAAAATTGAAAACATTTTGGAACAGTGATTTAATATTTTACACTCCTTAAACTATGTTCAAGGGAAAGATGGGGGGGAAGGATGTGGGGGAAATGAATTTCAAGTATGAAAAGAAGTTATTAGAATCAAGGGCTTCTATTTCAATTTTAAAATTTTATTTATATTCTCAACATTATAAATAGTAATTTATGAAATTTAATATAAAATTCAAGAGAAAGTTGAAAAAATTAAAAACAGAAACAGAAAATTAAAGGTATTACATGAAATACCATATTTAGCATTCTTAAAATTTTATAAATAAAATGCTAATGTTCTTTTTAAAAATAGGGAGATTTCTTCAACAGTGCCTATTATCAATGCTATAGTTGGTCCAGCATAGTTATTTCTAATTTGTTCTGTATTTACTTAAATTGTTTATCACATAATAAGAACATAACACACTAGATAAGAATTTCACATGTAATCAATCCAGATTTTGTAAAAGTTTTTACTCTTAGAAGAACTTGCAAAAGCTACTAATAATTCTTCACATTAAACATTTAGTTATTTTTTACTGAAGATAATTAATTCTGAGCTGTGTTATATATATTTTTAAAAGTTTGTAGATTCATTAATTGTCTTAGTCTAAAACATAAATAATGGTTCATGCCAATAGTAAGAGTTTATAGCCTACTATGAATTATCATATAATTCATGGGACAACTAATTTTTATATTAAGTATTGTAATACCACTAAATTTGTTATGAAATTTAAAAAGTTAGATATCTATTAAAGATCAGCACAAATTTTCTCTCCAGATGCATCAGTAACAACAAAAGTATTCCAAGGAAAATCTGATATAATTCATTTTTTTTAGTTAAAATTATACTTTCTTCAGTTACAAGTAAAAATAACTCCAATGCACTTTAAAATATGATATAAATGAATCTTCAAAAAGTAGAGAAAGATGATTAAAAAAAACATCAGATAAATTAGGCATAATATAAAAAAATTAATCAAAAGAATAATTTATTTTTTCCAACACCACTTACAGCATTATTTCATTTGAATATTATTAATGAATAGAAAATTAATTGAGTTCTACAGCTACCATATGTTACATACATAAATATATACAAGCTTTTAAAGGTCAATATGATATATTTACAAGTATAGAAAATAATAAAATGTTTTGTTTTTTTAAAATTCAGCAACAATTTTCTATAAAAACTATATAATTTTTTTTTTAAAGTGACAATTGTACAGTTGGTTTTGAGAATATTTACAAAGAAATAAACATTTGATATCAGTCATTTATAACATTTCATACAACATTTACAATGTAACAATTCCAAAGCTTGTTTAAACATTTTTGTTAAGATAATTTTTTTTTAAAATACAGTTTTAAAAAAATCAGAAAACAATGCAAAATATGTAAAAAAATACACTATCTACAAGTATTTTGGAGGGAAATGGTTCATGTAGATTAAAGTTATTTAATTATTAAAATACAGACAGTCTCTCAAAAACTATATTAATTCAAATAACATCAGTAAGATAAATATCTTTATTGACATGGCTTATTAATAAGCACATTAAAAATAAACAAGTCCATTATACATTCACTTTTCTGAACATTTCAAGTCAATTGTTAAATTAAAAAAAAATATTTTAAAAAAAAGTTAATACATTATGATATAATAAGTCACCTTTCACATAAAGACAGTTTAAGTGGTTTTTAAGCATCAGCTAGCTAGAAAAAGAATAAAAAACAAGACGCTTTAACTATCTACCCAAATAATATAAAACTAAAACAGAAAATTCATGGTATATTCTTGTAATAGCTATAGATTTCATTAAAAATTTTATATTAAAAATGGCAAGCCCAACTTCCCTCTAGCTGGAGTTAAACCTGGCATGGTACCAGAAATATTTTTAATGGACTTCCTACTCCTTTTGCTTCTACTAGAACTGAAAGATTTCTTATTCTGACTGCGATTCAAGGATTTCTTACTTTTATTATTATTCAAGGAAATTCTGGTTCCTCCTGGTTTGCGAGTTGCAAGTACTGAGCTTCGTAAATTCCACCTTGATGTGCGATTCAATTCACTGGCAAAATCTGTATAAGTTGTACCATTTGGAGATGTTCTGGACTGAAGTAAATTTTGTTGGTTCCTCTCTCTTAAAACCATTTTCTGATCTTTTCTTTGAATGGTATTAGGACGACTAGTAAACAACCTAGTGACTTTAGACATAGACTTCCCAGTAGTACTTGGTATCATTCTAGAGCTATGAGCAGCTGGAGTCTGAAACAGAGATACACCAGTACTGGATTTAAGCATCTTGCTTGGAGCTGATTTTGGAGTTGTCAAAAGAGGTCGTTTTCCTGGTGTTCCTGTGACATTGCCCAGTTGCAATAAATGTTGTTTGTGTCGTTCTTGTTTCTCATTTTCCTTTTGGTTAATTCGTTCAACCCATTGTTTGGTAACAAATTGCCTATAATCTTCACCATAGTATAAAAATGGTGAGCCTTTTTCCTGTTCATAAACTTCAATATCTTGGAAAATACTGTTTTCTAAAGCAGGAAGCTCTTTTTGTAGCCTTTTCCTTTCTTTTTCTTCTTGCAGCAAATTCCCTTTGCGATTTTTAAATCTATTTGGATCTGCTGCTTTATTTTCAAAAACAATCATCAGCTCCCACAATTCTTTCCTCTTATCTATTTTTTTAATAATATGCTGAACTTCTTCATAATAACTTTTCCATTTTTCAACTTCAACCTCGTGAGCTTCCAAAATTTCATCTGTTGCTTCAGAAGATGAAAAGTATTTAAACTGCTGTCTCAAAGCTGCTGAAACATAACATTTATCCCAAAGATTATGTAATTCCTGACGAAGGGACTTAATAAACATTTGAATATTATCTTTTTTAATTTTTTCACATCTTTCAATCTCCTCCTGTATAGATTTTATGGTTGAGAGACGATAATCTACATGATTTGACAAAAATGCAACACGTTTACTCTCATCTACTTTAAGCCTTTCCCATAAAATATTTAGCTTTTTCATCAATGTTTTCTTTTCAGCCTCCAACTCTATTTTCTTTTTCTTTGCTTTTTTGATAATTTCTTCTAAGGCTTTAAACGTTTCATTAGACAGAGAAAAAATTTCCTTTTCGGACAAAATTTCTTTTTCAAGGGGTGTTTCTGGAGTCAATTCAGTTGTTTCCCAAATTGTAGTCAGTTCCTTTTTGACCTTGCATAATTTCATATGACGCATTTCCTTTTCTTTTTTAAGCATGTCGATATGTTGTTGAAGCTCATCCAAATCTTTTTCTGATGGAACTCCAGTGTTAGAAGGAAGCTGGTGCTCAGGCATATTTAAAATTCGACAAAGCTGCAATTCAACATTCTTTAAATCGCGATATGATTTTAATCTCTTGTGTTTCAATTTAGATAAACTATCTAATTCTTGACGCAACATTTCTTCTTGTTTAATCAGCGATTTTTCATTAATTTCTTTGGGAGATATTGATAGAGCCTTTGATAACTCTTGTATTTTGACCTTAAAATTTTCAATACGCTCTTTGGTGTCATTACAGAAAGTGGTTTCCTCATCAAAAATCTCATTTAAAAGATTTTTTATATGAACCCATACAACTCTTGCCCTCTGTGCTTTTTGGCTGCTATCAATACCAAAAATTTGCCAAACATCATATAATTTTCTTAAAGCTTCTTTTACATTCACAATTTCTGTATTTGCAATTTCCTCCAAAATTATTTCATCATTATTCGACTTTGGGTTATCAGCATCCATAATGACGCATTAAAACATATGTCCAGGAAACTGTGTAATACCTATTAAAAAAATGGAATAATATCAGATTTTGGATGTTAAACAAAATAATTACAAATTTATATTCAACAATGATAGTCATTTCATTTCTAAGAAGATAACCTTTTAACTGAAAAAAAAAATAGCAATGACAGAATAAATGAATTAATTTTTAAATATTTTGTCAATCATATTCATAATATTGTTTGCTTTTAAGCTGGTTATTCTATACATAGTATAAAATGAAGTTTCTTGAAAGTGTATTATGTTTAAACCACACACAAAAAGAAATCAAGAAATAGTTAACAAATATTGGAGATATTTATATCTCTTTATCGAGCATGTATTGGGGAAGATTTTAGTACATTAAAGACATATCAAAATAAAAAAAGTTTCAAAATTGTGATTTTAACTTTGCACTTATCCAAACATGTGATATATTTCTTTGTTTATGTCTGATTTTAAATGGCAATTGAAATCTCATTATGCCTAACCCTCCCAAAAGGAAATTGAACCTTGGCTAGTAGAGGAAAGAAATTTTCGGTTCAAAATAACCATTAAAAACAAATTTAATCTCACTGCAACTGAATTGCAGACAGAAAGAATCTCCTGGGGAGCGAAATGATCATGTGTTTTTTCTACGGACTTATAATACTTTTAGAGTCAATATTTCTGAATGTGTGTTATAAGAAATTGTTTAGTAGCTATTTCTTGATAATTTCTAAATATATTTTCAAGTTTGTTTGATGATAGGTAACAGGCCAATGTCATATCGGGTGGAGGCTAGATTTACGTTTAAAGCTAATTTTTTTTTCTTGCATACTATGTCACATGCAACGTTGTGCGGAAACTATTAGTTCGTTTTATTTTCCTCTGATTAATAAAAGCAAAACTTTAAAAACATTATCTTTTATTAAAAAAATAGCTCATTCTGTATGTACTAAAATATAAAAGAATTTTAGAAAGGACATTTTAAATTAAAAAAAAACCCACAAATATTAAGTAATAAATAAAGGAAAAACTAAAACAGACCCTCAGAAGAAATATATTTAGACTAGTTATATCAACAGATTACTTTTTATATAAGAGGAAGAAAGAGGACATTAATGCCTCTTTTTCCATAACAGTAAACAGCTGTTGATTACTTTTGTAGCATACAAGTAGATGTGTGTGAGGATGAGGGTGTGTGTGTGTGCAGAATACTAAATCTAGAAGAGCTTTTTTCCAGCAAAAATTATTTCCGGGTTTAAATGGCCAAAATGAATTTATATAAAAAAACAAAATATTTTTGATTTATATTTAGTTGAGAATTGAAAAAAGAAGAAGACAACTCTACAATATTTTTCTACTTTTCCTTGAAAGTCTTCATAATTTTTTCTAACAAGAGATAGATAAACCTTATTTTAAATCTTCTCTAATTCGTTTTTTCACAATAAATCCTTCTTTTGTTGTAATTGTTTTAGCATATGCGAGTCTTTGAGTAAATATACATATTTTTAATATAGATTTAATGAAGGAAAATTATTTTATTTTGATCAAGTTAAAACATAATTTAAAATTTTTTATAATTAATTAACCACTTAATCAATTTATAATAAATTAAAAATACAGATTCACCAAATATTTCAAGAATTTAACTATTTAATTTAAATATCTAATCTATGGTTCAGAAGTTCCTCTATGATGTAAATTAAGATTATTAATTCAAGATGTTTTCTTGTCTTAGTTTTCCTTTAATGTAAATGTACTTTAAAAGTTCAAAAATGCAGTCATTTATCAATTTCTCCTAATATGCTGAATAGGAAAAGTAATCAGAAATGACAACTCTTTTAAAGATGTAAAAATTAAATTACATTTTGAGATGAAGAAATGCAGAAAACTATGAAATAGATTATTACATCCAACTAAAATTTGCTTCTTTATAAATATTATAAAGTAACAAATTTATTAATTAAGAAAGTAATTTAATAATAATAAGGAAGTAAAAAAACAAACATAAATTTGAAAGCTAATGTTATTATTTATTTATTTATTTCAGAGAGACTATTTGGCAATTACTTGATCAGAAAAGCAGTAAAAAGAAAACTGGTACTTATTTCTGACACTCTCTATGTGTTATACAATTAATTTAAAATTGCATATTATTTTGTTGTTTGTTTTATTTAATCAGTTTGTTTTATTTAATCAAGGCTTATGAGCTCTAAATGATATCTGAGCCTTGTCACTTTCCTAATAAAATAAAAGTTTAAACATTACTTCTTGGTATATTCTTTACAGATAAAATCAGCAACAGAGTTCCATAGTCATAACCAATGAAATGATTTCAATTTCATATGTAAGCATACAACCAAAAAATACATACGCAAGTCCTGGAGAAAAGCAGAGGGTTTTTAATGATGTATCTAGCAGTCATAAACTTCAATAAATAGAAGGTGGCAGCAAAATTATTAGTTATTGTGGTCGGGATAATTGATAATTTAGTTTAGCCAATTATTTTAAAATAGTCGTTTTTGTCGTCCATAGAGGAAGCACCATTAATTAATAGCCTTTGTCAGGCATGATTGTTCTGAGTTCTATCTATAAGGTGAGTGAATGTGCCGCCCAGGTAAAAAGAGGCTGTGCAAGCCAATATGATGAATGAGTTATGAAGTTGTACTCTTGGCCTCGTTAGTGCTACTCAAAGAAAATAATAATAATAAATAAATAAATAATTTTTTTTAAGGAGGCACTTATTTTGGCTTAGAACAGCTGAGGGAGCAGCTCCCATATACGGCCTATTGGCGCCATTTTTTCGCCAATGATGGGTGTTTGTTTATGATATTGTGATTCTTAACCGGGATTTTTAAAGCCATGTTAGGCTTAGTCATAGGAGTAACAAAATACACAAGACTGGGGGAATGGCGCTCTTCCTCTCAACATTAAAATATTAGGATAAAGCACCAAATGAAATGATTTTTTAATCTGTTGTTTAATGCAATTTACTGGGCTTTTGGGGCCTTATCTAATCCTAGGACTGATAAAATACACGAGACTCGGGGGGGGGGGTCTTCCATGTGACCCTCCCCCTTCATGTTTTTTTTTATTTAGGATAAACATCCAAATAAAATTATTTATTTCTATATTAAGATAAGACCAAGAGAGTAACAATTAAATTGAACAACATAAGATACAAACAGTAATATATTTTTATTTTGAAATCATTTTATAAAAGTTAATAGCTGTATACGTGAGCTGCCCCTTATAAATAAACATAAATGCAGATTCATTAGTACTTCTGTTATTTTATTATTTTTTGAATTCGCCTTTGCACAATTATTTTTCTTACAGAATAGCCATTATTTATCAAAGACTTTAATGCAGTACTCCTCCCAAGGAATGTCTCTGATAATTTCTAAGAATTTGTTAAAAACATTAATTTTTTTTATCTCTACACGATCTTTCAAAGAGAAACATTGCCAAGTAAAACTGGAAGTCACCTTGACGATTATACACAGGTAATGTATTTTTAACAATATTCCATAGGCTTTCCACAGTGTTTGTATGGACAGCCAGAATGCTATTAACTAAATCTGCCGGCTGAACAAAATGCAGACTGTGGTTGACCTTTAAATGTTCATAGCCTTCTTTGCCTAAACTGTCATACGCCTTCCAGTAATTGCTATAAATGACCATACCCGGTTCTATCCACTCTTTTATACGAGCAACTAATGTTTTAGCTGTCCCATTGTGGACAGCAACAAGAAACGTACGACCAGGCGCTCTTTCTACGCCAACAAAAACCCATTGCCCCTCAACTCTATGACCTCTGTTATATTTTCTCTTACCGAATTTTGATTCGTCCACTTCCACAATTTTACCCACACCTCCAATCTTTTCAGAATTCTCCTCGACATATTCTAAAATCCATTCATTAATAAAATGCCTCCAATTTGATAAGGTACTATTACCAAAAAAGTATTGTTCTTTAATTTCTCCTGCCCTTGTTCCAAGAAGAATCTCAAAAGTGAGCAAAAATATCTTTTCTAAAGTCAAACTGCTGCTGTTGAACCACAAGCCATACCTGAAACTTACCTGTTTCCCACACATTTTCCGTGATTCACCCTTAATGATACTATTCCGACAAACAAAGGTACAACCATCCGAAACATCATTTCTCATTCGCACTTGCATTAAAACATTGCAATTTGGTGTTTTTAATCAAACCCGATTCCTTCAAAAAAGCAAAAAATTGATCTCTATCACGCATTAACTCTGTCACAAAATACCTGGTATAGCAACACCAGGATTTCCAAAAACAGGCCTCGGTTTATTATCTGTAACCTTCAAAACTTTAAAATCAAACCCTTTATTTTGCAACTCATTTTGAAATTTTTCAATAACACTCTTAATCGGTACATTGACATATACCATGTCTATGATTAAAAATAGAAAATTAAATAATCAAAAGCAAATAAAATGGAAAAATACAACCTGACCACGTGGGAAATGGCGAGAGCTAACAGCAAGCCGACTGAAGTTGAGGATGGAACAGTATTAAATGAGCAAAATTTTAAAATTAGTGGTTAAAGTGAAAGGTTAAGAGATAAGAAATAAGGTTGCCATAATGAAAATTCTGGATTCCATTAACAGCAACCAGAAATTTCCATCTATCGCCAAATTTCTAGCCAATTTGGCGGAGGCCGTATACGGGAGCTGAGCCCAGCTGAGCTTGTCTATGGCAAGTAAAATTAGAAACAACAACAAAATTAGTTGCTGCTGTCAGCCAACTGTTTTTCATGGGATAGTTGTTAAATTTAATTTTGGTTAGATTATTTAAATAAAACTTCATATCCAAGATTATTTTAAATAATCAGGCATTAATGCTGTATCATTATCAGTTTTTAGTTAACCATGTACAAGAACCTTTCAAAGCAGACTAATCCATGACATTATAAGTATCATAAATGTATGATTCATCCAACTTACATAGTATTATAACTTTACTTATTTTTCTCAAGTATAAATCACTCATATATTTAATGCAAAATTGCTCTTTTTCAGTTTTTAAAAATGGAAGAAAGTCATGCAATTAAATATTTGATGAAACAATTAAAACAACTTGAATTTCAGAACAAAAATGTAATCAAGATAAAAATTAGAAAAATAAATATATTTTTAAAAATTGTAGAAAATTTTCAAGATGTATAAATTAGTATCATTAAAAAGGTATTTAATTTTTAAATACAGAAGGTTTGCAAAATTTATTTTAATGCACCTATTTTGGTTCTTATTATTGTAAAATACTGAAATTCAACTTAATTTCTAATTAATATTTTTTAACAAAATTAATTGGAGATGCAAACTTTTCCCCTCCTAGGAATATATGTGACAAATTTAGTAGCTATAGGTCAAATAGTTTGAGATGAACAGAAAACACATGAAAGTTATAGAAACCAAAATAAATTTTTTAACCAACATTAAACTTAATCATTAAATATGAAAGATTTCAGAAATAATTTTATTTTTTTTTCTCAATCACATGAAAAAATTTAGGATAAATGATAAAATTATTCATCAATTTTGGTCTTATAAACAAACACTTTATTTGAAACACACAAACCCTAAACAGCCCTTACATATTTTTTTACAAATAATTTAATAAAATTAAAAATTTCTTTTTACTTAAAGATTTTACACTTAATTGTTAGTAAAAATTTCAGCATGGACATTCTGATTTCAATAAAAATTTATGAATGAAGTGTAAATTCAAAGAATACTTAGAAAGCGAGGGGAAATGATAAAGCTCAACCAAAATACTTAATAAAATAAAGAATTCTTTTAAACGGGTGTCACCAATTGAAACGGAATCAACATTAATTTTCTATGAAATAAAAAAAACTGTATAAAATATAGGTTTTAAATTATTACTTTATCATTACAAAATAAAAAAGGATATTAAAAGATAAGTTTAAAAAACTCTTATTCCTCTGTTTTCTTGAAGTAGAAAGTAAAGGCATAAAAAAATTCAAATTGAGTCTGTTAGTGGAACTGATATTCAACGATTACAATTTTTTTTTCAAAAGATGACGAACATCACTTACTTTTGGAATACCAATATAACACGATGAAAAAAATAAGTAGAACTGGTTTTAATGATAAATCAAATTAACATTTCACAAATATTTAAATTGAAATCAAATTCAAATTTGAAATCCCGGGCTACGGTTTTCAAGATAAAATATGAAAATACGATTGTTATTGCCAGATTTGAAAGTGAATTGAATCGGTATAGCAACGATATAAATCTCGAACCCTTCTCATGTCAATTTATGTCAGAATGAGTATATTTTAAATAATCAGGATGAGAAATCAGTAAAGGCATAATAGAAATAATGGAAAAAATATGTTTTTTTTCATTTGAAGTGTCTTTAAAAGTTGACATCCCATTCCTCTAGTGTGACTCTATGGATAAGGAAAAATTGACATTGTTATTGCTTTCTCCAACTTTTTTTAAATCTCTGGATAGTGTTTCTTTATTTCTGATAGACTTTCCATATGATAATACACCAAATAAGTTTCCTGTTATCCTGTTGGACAAGTGAAGTTGGCTATAATTATCAAGCTCAGTCAGTTATCTTCCAATAGGGCAGGCAACCAGCTGGTTGATAATAAACTGAACTGGATATAAAATATATATTGAACTAAGTTTCCATTACGAAGTGATATAAAAAAAAATCACTATTGTTGTGATATTCGTGATCATTGTTTCCTGGAGCATATTAGCAACTATGAATTTGAAAGAAGTAAGGTATTGGGATTTATAGCAACAATGGCTGTTCGCTGTTATCCCCTGTTAGCAGCTATAAGTCCCAAGAACCGAAACCATATCAATCAATGAATCTAGAACATTTGCCAAAGAACACACTTTTTTTCTTTCCTTCCTTTGTTGAAGTGATATATTTAGTGATATTCGTGATCCCAGTTTCTGCTTAACCCGGTAAAATAACCGCATTTCTGGTGCATACGCCTGAGAACACACCTTCATTCCTTCCATCCTTAAGATCACTATTTTCAATCAAACAATCAACCAATTCAAAAGACAATAGCACAGAAAAGTTTTTTTTTCTATTCTTTGAGGGAAATAGAAACACCACATTTTTGTCACAGAGAAGGATGATTTTCTCTGTGATTGAGGCGATAAGTCCCGTTTGTCATTTGATTGATGTATCATTTTAATGGGAAAATATTCAAGACACTCTTTTTCTGCACATAACTGTGTTTAAATTGTTAAACTTGTGAAAGAGATCACAAAACAACACTTTTAATGAATGTAGAAAAAAAAGAAGGCAATATTTACATAATGTCACAGTTCGCTGACAACTTGTTTTATTTTAGTTTTTCCTGAATAAAAGAAAATGCTTTTTCAGAAGTGTAGAAAATATTTTTTGAGTATTTTCTAAGTTTTTTTTTGGGGGGGGCGGAACTTTGACGTCATATTTCCCGTTTAGAAAATAACAATGTTGCTAACATTATGGGATTTGTATACAATCAATAAGGAGCAATCATTCAGGGTTATATTTTATGATTTTAAAAGTGAGCATAGATTAAATTTTGAACAAAATCAGTCATATGTTCATGAAATTTTCAAAGGACTGAACTCTATATCTGCAGCACACTCAGTTATTGGGTGTTTTATCAGCCAAGGATTATATTTATCAAGTATTATTCTTGGGTATGAATTGACTTTTTTATTATTTAAAAAAAATTGTTAAATTCTGAGTGATATCATTATTAGTCAACAATATATAAAATAAGATAAAACAGTGGGTCTAAATGAATGACTAAAAAATTCATTTCAAAAATCTTCATTATCTTTAATATGTGTGTATTTATCACATACCCCTAATTTATCTCCAAAAAAGAATAATCTAAGATGTATTTATTTTCAACAGTGATTAACTGCAAAAAAGGGATTCATGATATCATGTTAGTCTATGAACTATGCTTGTCAATGTCATGTGTTTAAGACTAAATTTTGCCTATGACATGCAATTAAACTGCCATGTAATTTGTGAACCTATACTTTTTATAAAAATAAAAGTGCATGAATATCAAACCACTTTACTAATACTTTATAAATTATTGGTTCCTTATATATATGTGTGTGTGTGTGTGCTGGTACATCTACATCTCATTCTCCTGAAAAGCTTTGTGAAAGAATATTGTGTGCAATTTATCTGTCAATACATGGTTTCTATGATACAGATAATACTATAATCTGTGTAAATATACATACATGTCTAAGTCACATTTCATCTCGGCAACAAAGTAGCGGATAGCAATGACAGTTTTTGCTATAGCTATTGAAGTGTTACAGTAGTTTTTTATAATTCTCCCTCTTGACACATGCATTACAGTTTGATCTTGTGCCATTTGTTCTTGATTAAAAGTTCATTTTCACAAAATAGTGCTAAAGAGATTGTCTTTATCTAAAAATGCTTTCTTATTTACCCAGACTATAATATGTAATTAGTATATTTTTGCTATTTATTGATTATTAAGCAACATATTCTACTTCTTTTCATTACAGACCTCATCATTTGCAATGTAATTGTACTTGTTTATTCAACTTTTGCCTTTAAGTATTTTGCATTCTTTTTTTATTCCTTGAAAGAAAATAGCCATTTGAACTATATAATTTAAATGTTTTTTTAATTTTCTAGGTCATTTATCACAAAAGCGTGGATAAAAATTGTTTGAAAGAATGATAAATGGAACTTATTTGTTTAGAAATGAAATTGTACTTGGTTTTTGAGAAGGTTGTTTGTTTAATGTCGTAATTGCCAAAGCTCTAAGTTCTACCATGCTGCCTCATTTTGTCAGAAGGAATATTCCTTGAGGATCTCTCAGGGTGTGAATTCCATTCTACTTTACTCAGCTAATAAAACTTTGCACTTCTAAGTTTGTCCTTTTTCTTGATATCCTATGTTTTGACTTATTTGAAAATATTATATAGAGATGATTGAGCAAAGTTAGACCATCTGTAACTAGTTAGAGTTTACATAACCATTTGCAACTAGTGATTTATAAGTTTATCTTTGTATTAAGAGGTAAAGGCTGATTTTAGTTTTACTATCAAAATATTAATCCAGGCTCAATTTTTCTTTATAGAATTTTAAAGGTCCAATCTGCTTTTGTATTTTTGGATGAACAGAAACCCTGTGCTTCATTGAGCAGTATTCAAAATTATGTTCCTATCAAATTTATATTAGTCGAAGGATCATTTTTTGAGGTAATTTATTTATTCTACTTTTATGAATTTCAAGTGATTATTTATCATTAAAAAAATAAAAATAAGGATATGCTTGCATTTTTAAATCCTTAAATATTTGTATGCATATTTGAGAACTAATTTAATAACTGCATTTTCTTAATTGTAATCATTTCAAATATTATTCAATACTACATATTTATCACTTTTTGTGAAATAAGTTGAAAATTTATAAAATATGAATCTATATGTGCTATGCATAATTATTTTAAATTTTAACTTAACATCTTGAAGTGTATTGAAAATTTATAGTGTTTGGGAATACTGAGTCAAAAATTTATGCAATTGGTAGATTTACCACTTATTTAAATTATTACTACTTATTAAATTCATTATTAGCTGTCTTTGTCAAACATCTAATTTTCTAAGGAAATTGTTTTTATTTACTTTTAATTAACTTTCTTATACATAATTTAATGTTCATAATTCTGCCAATAAAATATTTTTAAGCATTAATTTGTGACAAATATAAAAGCTGCACCTTATATATTTTATTATGTATACCATTCCTAAAGAATCAAGTCTCATGATATCTTAATGCTATTAAATACTGCCTGAATAATCTATCTTTTAATTTTCTTTTGCTATATTTTATAATTTTTTTGTCCTGTAAAATATGGTTTTTTTATTCTATAAAATTCCCCAATTTATGATACTTTATAAATGTTTGATATCACCCAAGGGTAAGATTATATTAAATATGCTTTTAATCTGTTTTATCATTATTATTTTTTGCATGTTCTAAAGACAATAATTTCAAATAACTAGCCACATTCAAATGTTAATATTTCTTTGTAGATAATAAAGAAAGACCTGTGTTCTTGCTGGCATGAAGAAAATAAAATTCTATTAGATAACTTTTCAATAATTATTCTTCATTCATCCAATTGCTTCAATGGCTTGTGTTCCAATTCAAAGAAAATCTATCCAAATTTTTTGAAAAATGTTTCTGATTTGGCTTATGTCATTCAGACATCTGGTACAACTGGAAGACCAAAGGTTATACAAGTGCCTCACAACTGCATTGTACCAAATGTTTTAGATTTGAAGTAAGTATTCCATTTTTATAATTATATCATGCATGACTATTATTATAGTTTCTTATTTAATAACTTTGTAAAATAAAGATAATATTATTAAAATATAACTATAGTTTTTTTAAAAAAAAAAACATCATACCTATTTATGTAAAGGTAATTCAATTGACATTAAATATCATTATGGGAATTAAGGATTTCAAAATTTAATTTTAAAAAAATATAATAATTTCATGTTATAAAACCTCTGAAGAATTCATTTTTTAAAAAACGAAATTAAATGTAATATAAAAATAATTTTGTAGTTTGAATATTTATAACATAAAAGTATAAATTGAATCATTTGTCAAAACTCAAAAAATTAAAATAAATTTCCTAATCCCTAATAAATATCTTTCATAAAATAGTGAATACCTTCATATAAGATCATAACAGTTTAATAATAACCACAAGCATAGATTGGTAATAATTTTTATGTATTTTTTTATATTATGGATTTTGTTATTCGGTATTTCAAGCAACATTAAATTGATGACCTTAAGTCAATGTGATCCACAGACTGTTAAAATTTGAAACTCATTTGTTTTGCAAACATTAACCTGTGTAAAATGAAATTTACTTTAAAAAATTAGCTATTTTAAAATGGTTTTGATATAATAATGATATATATATATATATATATATATATATATATATATATATATATATATCCAGTATATTTTCATGTATAATAGAAGAGTTTTTGGAATTTCTATGGGGATGGCTTATATATGTATGTGGGTGACTAACCAAATCTTCCAAAAAATGTTAGACTCTTCAAATAGTGAGGGTTTTAGTGGCAAGGTGTCTAGTAATTAAAAAAAAAATTATTGGTTGGGTTTCAAAACTAAGATTAAAATAATGCAAATGAAGGATGAAAATACTTCTTAAAAAATTAAAGAATTTACTTAAAGTTAAAGGGAAAAGTTTACAACAGGCAGTATTTACAGGAAAATTGGAAATTGATTAAAACATGGAGATATGAAAAAAAAAAAAAACAGATAATTAGATAATTCTCTATAGGAGAATGTTAGAAATCTAAAAAAAAAAAGAGTATAATGTGACTGAAACAATTTACCACATAGTTAGAGAACGTGAAAGTGTGAAATGTTTTTATCAAATGGGGATAAGTAGGTTTCTGCCTGAATATTAATAGTGTTGGTGTTTTGAAAGCTCAACAGTTGGCATTGATCTGGAGTGCTGTATTAATTAAATTTGTTGTCCTATGGGAAATAATCTAACCTTTTACAATTCTCGCTTTTAATCATCTACAATGAGAGAACAGAATCAAATTATGGCAAACCAAAATAGTTCTGTAGGATATCCTACATGTATTTGGTAATCTCACAAAAACATAGCTACATTTTAATTATCTCGGCATAAGTGATGAATTATTGAATATAGTTAAAATGTAGTTTATTTTATTTCTATTGTGTATAGTTCTTTAAAAAAAATTAATTTTAAATCAAATGAGTTATTATGCCTATGAAAATGAAACTTTTTACTTTTCAAATTCTTTATGATTTTTGTTTTATTGTGGTGGTTAGAGAGTATATAGAGAAAGGTTAAGGATCCATGCTGCTATCTGTTACCGTAATTTGAAATTTGTAATATAAGAATTTTTCTTCTCACTTATCTTTCAAATAAAAAATAAATGGCATGGAAAATTAAACTAACGTATATTATAAGCAAGATTGTAATTAATGAGAAAAAAGTTCTTGCTTCAGGTAAAGTTACCTAAGTTAAAACTATAATCATTGGCATCATTTCCATTTTATTTTATAGCATCATGATTGGAAAATATTCCACCTGTTTTAAATATCTGGAGTTTTTTTTACTTTCAGGGTGACTTATTTGAAAGTCACAGGATTATTTTTTAAAATTTTAATATCATCTTATATATAAGTTTTGAATTTTAGATAAATTTTTGAAGAAATTTTTTTTAATGTATATGTGTATAAAATTATATTTGAAAATATATGAAATATTTAATATTTTTTTTCCTTTAAATTTTTTTATTAACAATCAGTCTAGTTTTATTTTTGCCCTATTTATCTTGTAAAAAACACTAATAAATAGGTTTAGTAAGGGCCAAGATTATTATTATTATTATTATTGAAAAACTATAGTTATAATGCATTTGAAAATGTAAATTAATTTACCTTTAAATATATATGTACAAGTTATCTATGTATAAATGTGTATATTATCCCACTTTTTAATTAAAAATATTTGTATCTAACCTATTTCTCTTTTAGACAAAAATTCAACATCATTTCAGAAGATAGAGTGATGTTATGCTCACCATTAACTTTTGATCCTAGCATTATTGAAATCTTCCTTGCGGTTTCAGCTGGCTGTACTTTGATAATCATACCTAATCAGTTGAAAAGTATCCCAAGAAAACTTGGTGAAGTCATCATTAATAGCAAGGTTACTGTACTTCAGGTAGATAATTGTTCAAAAAATACAACTAAAACTATAATTTGACTACTGCATTGTAAAGTAACAAAATTTTTTATATAACAGTTTAAAAATATAGGATTAAAAAAGTTTTTTTAAATTTCTTTAATGGCCATGTATCCAATTTTTCTGATAGGGGTAATTTATGTTTCTTTATAGATTTTTAAAAAACAATCTTTTATGATTTACCAAATAGTTTTTTTTTCTTAAATTATTTTTGTATATTATTTTGTTTGGGTTTTCTCTTTCATTAAAAAAAATCTATTTATTTATTTTTCTCTTTTTTTAATTTCTAGGCTACTCCAACTCTTATTCAGAGTCTTGGAGATGATTTTATAGCAGATGTCCTTTTATCGGAGAATTCTAATTTACGAATTTTGGCATTTGGAGGTGAACCTTGTCCTTCCATAGATAAAATAAAAAGGTGGAAAGCTAAAAATAATAAAACAAGAATTTTTAACCTTTATGGATTAACAGAAGTTTCTTGTTGGGCATCATGCTTTGAAATAAACTTAGAAAAAAAGTAAGTGAAACAGCAAGATTATCTATTGTTCAGTTTTAATTAATATAGGGTTGATTAGAAAAATAAAAAAAAAATACTTTTCTCCTTTAATGGTTGGAAAAAGTTGGAGAATTAATATAATAATTAGGAGATTTTCCAAATCTGCTAATTAATATATTAATACTACCAATTTCCACAAGTATTATTTTATATTTATAAGCCTACACAACACATTTAAATCAAATTACTTTCCTAATAATAGAGATACTTGCATTAAAATTTATCTTTATTTTAAGTATTTTTTATAATTGTACTATATATTTTGCAAGTAACATTATAGTTAAAAACTATTTGAAATAATTAATCATTTTTAAACAATTTGTCATATTCCTTGTATATGAATAAAGAATGATTGATTAACTTGGCTTAATTTTAATGGAGCAATTGTCAGCTTTTTGAAAATTTGATTGCAAGTGATTGTTTACATAATGAAGTAATTGTAGTTCATATTTAATTCAATCTGATATAAAGAATTTGCCTTTATTTTTTTATTTGAATGACTATTAAAAATCTCAGGAATTTTGAGATCATAATGAAATTGCTATTTTATATTTTGTTGATGTTGTATTAGAAATGATTTGTAAACTTCACATTAATTGTTGATTGATTTGTGTTCCATTGTCTTCTTTGAATTTAACCTGTAAAAGTACTCTCCTTAAAAATTTTATTGTATATTTTTAAAGATGATATCCCAGAGAATATCTTGTAGAGTATTTATGAATAATAGTTATGAAATATTGAACATTTAACACTGCTTTAGAATTCTTACTTAATCTTAACTATCTTTTTATATTTTTTTATTATGATGAATTCTTTGCATGCAGTTAATAGTATTCAAAAATCATATTTTTTTATTTTTGATGTGTTTTTCTCTATCAATTGAAACAAAAATTTATCACAATTCTTGAGTTGTTGTCAAAAAATTCCATATCAAGTTTTATATATTTACATCATTGAGTTTTTAAATTGTCATATTGACATGTTTTTGAAATTTTAGCCCAACAGTTAATCAACTATTTGTTAGGTTTGGCCCAAAATTTGGTAGATTTCTGCAGTAAAAATGCATGTCCAGATTTTGTTTTCTTTCTTTGTTTTATAGTCATTATATTAACATATATTTTAACAGCTGTACAGTCAGTCTTTGCCTGAAAGGATTTTGCTCAAAATTTTATAAAAATCTATAAATTTGGTGTAAAAACCAAGTACAAAATTTCACCCATATACCTCAAAGTGTTTTTGAGTTATCTTTGTGACCGACAAAAATGATATCAAAAATATATTTTTCGAACTCAGGGAGATCTGAAATGTAAAGATTTATCAAAATCTTAAGTTCGAATTTTTTGATGACTACAATAATTTCACTATACTTGTTATACAAAAAAAACTAAAAAGTTATGTTTAAGGTGTGAATTAGATTATTGTTAAAATATATATTCCTAATTTAATTTAGTTAAATTTTAGTTATTGTTTTGTATTTCTTATTCAGAATTTTTCTATGATTCCTTTGAATATGGGATTCTCATGGGTCTCTTTATGACCTGTTTCTTGTTTTTTTGTAAAGAAAATAAATATAATATTCTTAAACTGAAAGATAAAGTTATACAAGGTAGGAATTCTGTGTGGTCCTTTGAAAAAAGAGCCTCTCTTTTCAAAATCTGTTTACTAAATGCCATCTTTTACTAGTGAACATACCATGTTTAGTTAGTTCTATTACATTAAAATTTTTAGATAAGATTGTGTTAGAAATCTATAACGTTTTTATTATAACCCTTAAAAATCTCTTGGTAATTTTTTAAAAAACATTTCTGTATTTCAAACTGTTATTAAAATATCCTTGATACATATATTGTATAAAATGAATAACCTAAATTTTCTTCTTAAATAAAAAAAAAAAAACTATTCTAATAAACATACTCTGAAATTTAGGTGAAATCTTAAAATAATATATCAAAAAGTAGTTTATCGTTATGATGCGAGCCCGAAGATCCCTCTTAAACTAGAGTTAATAAGTTTACATAAAGAAATATCATCTTAAATGTATATTAGACATAGTTAATTTAAATGATATTCAAAACTTTTTCCTCTGTTCTTTTTATTAAATCTCATTATAACTGAAAAATGCTCACATATAATGAATTTTATGTTGAGGAATTTGTTCTCACAATAATTGATTGTATGATGTGAAATATTTAGAAGGATTAAGTTATAATTTTCTGCAATGTTTGTAGTGATTTGATTTCAAGTATAATTTCATGTATGAAATATTTTTTTCTTTGTTGTGCATTACTTTCATATTATAGTAATGATACTGTTCTTAATATATTTAAGTGATAACTGCATTTAATGACCAGGCGGTTTGACTAAAATAGTGGCTGTTCTTGATTTTATTTAAATCTGTGATGCATAATTTACAGAGTATTCAACTCAAGACGATTTTTAGACTAATTAGCTCTATTTTTTATGCTTACATCTATCCTTCTACTTACATGCATCTATCTTTATGTTTACATGTATCTTTGTACATGTAAGGTGAAAGGTGAAGTGGGTTGCCAGACTAGAGAAAACGAGAATTGCCAGCTTTGACGCATTATCGTTAACTTGGCTAAGCCTGCTAAGCCAAGCTTTTTTAGCCTCATGTCAAAATAAAAAATAATTGCTAAAATTTATTTCATATCAAAACATAAGAACGATATTTAATACTCTTAAAAAAATCTCTTTCATTTGAACATTTGAAATTGTTAATAGAAATAAAGAAATTGTTAATGAAATGGAAAATTAACTGCAATAATTTAAGAACATGTGAAATAAAAATCTAACAAGAAATAAAATCACTTGAAAAAAATCTATACGCAAGAAAAGAAATGACGCTAGTTCAATCAACAAAGTTTCAACACTTAAAGGAAATAGAAAAATTAACAGTGGATCGTTAACTCAAATATTTATGGTTGTTTGCACCAAACACTAATAATATCAGGCGTAACTTCATGTTTCAGGTAATCAACAAATTCGAACGACCTTCACCAAAATAATCTTTTTTATTCACTATTTAGAATAAACTGTATACTATTTACAAATATACACTTATAAATAATTCACAGTAACCAAGTTTCTTGAAATGATAGCCTGCATTCCTAGTTAAATTTCAAACTACAATTTACGCCAAGTGATTCATGGGAAATTCCTAAAATATATTCGCATAGCACCATCTTTGAAAGGCGACTTTTCAGACATCAGGACGAATATGAGGCGATTACATTAACGACCATTTTTACAAAGTCGCCTTAGGAGATCGCCCCTATGAAAAGGCGACTATCGCGAAAAATTGACGAGCTTTATCCAATTATTGGCCAACCATTTAGTAGCCACTTTTGATGCTTAGGAATATTAGGGAAATTTTAAAGTATTGCATGGTCTCCCATATCAGGTTAGTGTTGAAGACAATATTAACCTGATATAGTATTTTAACTTCCGATTTCATTAAATTTGGTGGGACACAATTTACATAAATTATGTGAGCATGTTCAATAGAACTTATTTGGACAAACAAATAAAAAGTTAAGGACAATAAGTATAATCACTCAACATCTCAATTTTGTTTTGACTTAATCTATGCCAAAACAAAATGAGATGTTGAGTGATTATACTTATTGTCCTTAA
>JAOUZG010001441.1:1993766-2017729 GCA_026289955.1 Argiope argentata | reverse complement strand
ATTCGGAATTGCCGTGGTCCCGGCGATTCCGAATTATCGATGTTTGACTGTATATATATATATATATAATTTTAAAATAACATGATGATAATTTTTGTGCAGTAACTTTCTCAGAAATTATTATGATAAAATTTAAAAAATCTTTCTTACTTTTAGTTCATTAGAAATCTTCTAAAAATCTTAAAATAAAATCATTCTGAGGTACTCGTTTCCACTCTATAAAATATATTCATGCAAAATTTGGTAGCTTTAATTCAGCTTACAGACACACCCTTTATTAATAGTTTTAATAGCTGATCATATAAAATCACTTGTGTTTTTTTTAATATCCATCCAAATTTTAATGTTTATATATAAATGATTTTTACTGAATGTAATAGCTATAAATTAATTTTAAACAACCCATTTGTTCGTAATTTTAAAGATGTCATTTGCCATCTATTCCATTGGGTGAACCTCTTTTGGATACTGTTATTGAAATCACTGATGGTGAACTTTCTGTGGGTAAGCATTCTCACTAATCTGATATAAATTTATTTGACCAATTTCTGTCAAAACATTTGTTTTATTTAAAGTTTCTATTTTTTTTAAAAGCTATTATACCTTAAATTATTTTCCTCCTGTTTCTAACACTAAATTTTTAAAGGAATATAATTTCTTTTTCCTCTTTTTAGTAAATTTTTTACAACTTAAATTCTTAAATGTAGTTTTTATATATAAATGAGTCTTACTTTTCTTAATTTGGGGCATGTTAAAATAAACTATTGTTGAAGTCTTAATTTTTTATATTGCTGCTAATTTCATATTGAAAGCTGTTTTAAAAAAATCAATTTGTCAAATATAATATGACAAATCAAACATTACAGCCATCTATCTAATCCAATCCACCTATCTAATATTCCAAGCATATGTCACTTTGCAGGAATTACTTTGGAATTAGTTATAAGCTTAACCCATAACTTTCTACAAATGCTGCATTTAACAGCTAAGACAATAGGGAAACTCTTGATAATGTTCTTGAACTCTAATTGCATTTAATCACAGCTTTATGACAGGAAGACCTTATCTTGTTAGAAATGTTTGCAAGTTGGAACAAAATTTTTTCTACACACAATAGATATATCTGACTGGGTGTAAATGACATTCAGATAGTCCTTGACTATCAATTCATACTAAAAGATAATTATATGAACCATTTCCTATACTATAATTAAGTCAACATCAACTGAATTCTATTTGCTGTGCATCAATCCAGCAGTTACTTTATGAGGTAACTATGAATTTTGATAATACCATTGATGCAATTTATAGAAAAAGGGATTCATCAAGCTTGGCAATATTCTTCTGTTGTTCAGGGTTCTGATAAAAATGTCTCATGTGCACATTGTAAACATAAACATCAAATCTGTAATGGATTTGGGTTTGTTTTTAGTAGCGGAATGCATTATAAATGCTGTAATATGTATAAAACATATCTAAATTTCCTAGCTTTAAAATCCATAGTAAGTTTATTGATAGAATATCATTAAATTGTTTTACTAAAAATCCTATCTTGGTGTTTAATACAATACTGCCATGCACATTGTTTGTGTCATTATAAACACTTTTATTAAGATACTATTTACTTATATTAACAATTCTAGCATGAGAACAGCTAGGCAGCATTGTCAGTTATAAAGCATATTTTTTCGTCAAACTTGCTGAAATTTCAGCATATACAGGCGATGAGCAGAGAAAAATATTTCAGTTAATCATTCTGTATTCCCTTCACTTGAACTTTGCATTTAAGTAGTTGATTAAGTAGTTCCACTTTACACCTCAAAACTGCTCCTAAAATTAAAGAAGGAAGGTGTTTATAATATTTTGTTAATGCAAAGAGAAATAATAATTTTGCAAATAGTTAAGTGACTTCTTATTTAAAATTTAATATGTATT
This sequence comes from Argiope argentata, assembly GCA_026289955.1. Lineage (NCBI taxonomy): Eukaryota > Metazoa > Arthropoda > Arachnida > Araneae > Araneidae > Argiope > Argiope argentata. The sequence goes on along the minus strand of JAOUZG010001441.1, from coordinate 2,015,794 downwards.
GGATGAAGTAAATGGCTAAAATATATTCTATATACAAGATATACAGAATATATATACAATATTACAATTATATGTTAATGTATATTACAACCTCTTTTTTTTTTTTTTTAGGAGGTGAGAAGAGATGGTGTGTGATCAATGATGAAGAATGGCCAAATCATAAACATAAAATTATGCGTAAAACAGGAGACTATGTTATTCAAATTTCTGACAGTTTATCATATTTTGAAAGTCGAAAAGATAATATTTTGAAATTCAAAGGACAAAAATTATCCTTATTTAGAATAAATACTATTCTTGAGGGTATTCCTAGAATCACAAATCATTTCTTGAATTTTGATGCTGATTCTTCAAAGCTTCTGTTATTTGTTGTTCTAAATGAAAAATGCAGTTATGAAGAAAATATAAGATATGAAGTATTGAAAAAACTCCAGCAGTCAATTATCAATCTTCCTTTAACTGAAGTGATAACTGTGCCTTACATTCCATTAACAAAGCATGGTATTATTTTTATTCTTAGGTTTATTATTTTTCCAAAAAAATAAACTTAATTGTCTATCACATTTTTTTTGTCATTTTTTAAAATTTTCTAATATAACAAACTGCATATATCTAGAGAAATAGTGATAATTTGAAAAATAAAATTATCACATATTTATTTATTCATGGAATCACAATTGCTATGATTCAATGATTTATATGTTGTATACAGAAATATGCATCTGATACCTATTTGCCAGATATTATTTTGATCATTTAAATTTTTTTTAGCAGTAATGGTATTTATATTTTTTAGAATATTTATGACAATAGTGACTTAACAGCTAATTTGTGAACTTTTTGGGGTAGATATATGCATAATAAATAAGTGAAAAGAAAATTCTGAAGCCATTACCTTACACTGCTACCTTTTATTATTTTATCATGGCCCTCATTTTTAAATCAAAAATAATACCACAACACAAAATTTCTGTGTTTCTCAAAAATGTGAACAGAATATAAGGAGAATATAAGGTTCTTTATAATAATTCTTTTAGTTTTGTAATTTTATTGATCTGATTTTATATGTGAATGTTTTTATTCCATTTAAAGGCTCTGATTTTTTATTTTAAATTATAAAAAAATTTTGCTGCCATTACAATGTTTTTGTAAGAATTTTTTAAAGCCTTTTATTGAATATTTTGTAAAAGTATAATATTATGATCTTACAAAAATCTTTTTGGTAATGAATGCTAATATCTTCTAAATACTTGTACACAAATTATTTTCTCATAGATGTTACCAAGTATTTGAATTTTCGGTTTTGTTTTTCTGATATATTTTCTTGTTACTCTTGAAATAATTTAAAGCAGGGTTTCTTAAATTTCAGATTGCATTGAGCAATCAAAGTATCATTAAATCTTTTATAATTTTTCCTGTATATATATATATATATATATATATATATAAAGCAGTTAAATTATTGGTTGAATGCAAAAAGCAGTGTTGTGGCCAAAATCATGGTGAAGACAGGTTGAAGTTTGAAGTTCGTTTTATTCCACCATGGGAAGCAGGCATTATGTACAAGCAAAAGCAACGTGCACAACACAAAATGAATTGACAAAAAAGCTGATTAAATTTGTATCGCTCTGAATTCATACCTTCAGCCTTTTATTTGAAACTATTATTCATTGTACTTCAGTCTTTTAATTAAAAGAAATGAATAAATAATAAGATTAAATTTTATTACAAAGAGAATAAAATTTAGGATTATAGCTTTTAGAGTGCAAATTTTTAATTTAATATTTCTTTTGATTGTTTTTATCTTCATGATTGTGGATTTCAGAAATGGGTTTCTTTTTTTATATAATTTTAATTTAGATAAACTTTAAAATATATTATTTTCAGGAAAAGCTGATTGCAAAAAATTGGCTGCATTAAAAAACTCAAGAAATCAACTGAGAAAATTGTACCAGTACACTTCTAATTCAGATATTTTGAATATTCTCTCTAACTTATGGAAGGTTAGAAATTGGCTATCATGTATTTATGTAGATTTATTATATGTATATTTAATAATTTTTCTACTTTGAAAATTAATTTCTTATATAGAATTTGCTAACAAAAATTAATAATGAATTTGAATAATAATTTTTGAAAATATTTATTTTATTAAATCTTAAACTTTATTATACAACTAATTTGGTATGTAAAAAAATAATTTTTTTAATTATTATATATTTGCCTTTGATATATTTAGTTGATAAAATTTTTAACTGACATTTACTTTAGTTGTTATGTGTGTATAAACCTTATTTATTCATTTGACTGTAGTTATTTCAATCTATGTACTGCAAACAAATTTATCTTTTATATTTGATATGTAATGGGTTGTTAAAATGCCTGAACTCAAACATTCTTAGACTCCAAACATTATTATTGATGTAAATAAAGTACCATTGCAGTTACAATTATTTTATAAATATGAAAGAATAATTTTAACCTTCACAGTAATAAATCATCATCCATCAATCCAATTAGTAGTAACAATGAAAAGAAGAAGAAATAAAGAAAGAGATTAGATTAATTTGTATATTTTTTTGCATTCTTTTTACATATTGGGAATTCTTTTCTGCCATTGTGATATGGCTCTAAATGTTGAAAATAGTTTCTAATTAATATCTTTGGCTTCTTTTTTTTGGGGGGGGGGGAGTGTTTGAAATCATAGGTTTCTATTACCTAAGGGTTTAGTTGTTTTTACTGTTTGGTTTCTTGGAAAAAAATTTGTAAAATTCCTTAACTGATATTGACTAAAAATCATTTTTTGAATATCCAAACAAAATATGACACAGTTTTTAATTTATGCCTCATTTGTTTCTGTTGCAATTTCATTGGCTTTGTTGTTGTTGTTGCTGCTGCTACTGCATTCTGTATTTTGTTACAGGATGCTCAAAATAGCTTATTTTGAAACTGTGCTGGTCCATTTCTTAATTTTTCATAGAATAGATTGATTTTGTGCATGTGAATACCAATAATGGCATTTTTTTTTTGTAAATAAGTTTCTATTGTTAAATGTCATTTAGTTTATTAGATTTACTCAGCTTTGATATCAAATAATCTTTGAAGACAATTTTAGAGGCTCTTTTGAAAAGGTTTTTATCAGTGTGATCTTTACTACCCAGCCAGATACTTGCAGTATATTCTTCTGTATGATTTGATTTTTAAGTTTAATTGGTTGATTGTATTCACTGTTTTTAATGGATTTGAGATACATTTTTGATATTATTATAATTTCTACTGTGAATTTTTTAAAATAATTTGTCACCTACTTCTTCATCATTACTTGTTTCAAAAAGTTATTTCATTACTGTAAGTAGAGTATTTTCAAATTCTTTCATTTTTAGAATATCGATTTTTCATCTTTTGAAATATTCATTCTTTAAAGATGTTATTCTTAAATTTATAGATTGTCATGTGGCAGTTGCTTTTTATGTGATTTTGTAATGCAGTTTTTTAAAAAAAATTCGAAAAAGTTAGTGAAATTTGAACCCCTTCCCCCCAAAACAATATATCAACAAATATCCCTATTTATTTAATGTTAAAAAACGTCTAAGTAATAAATTTTATAGTGAACAAAACATAAAAAGTTTTCTAAAATATATTACATTTTCGTAATACACAAATGTGTTTAAATATATGCATTTCATATATACTTAATACTAAATACACAAGTTTGCTAAATATTGCACTATGATTTTGTTTATTTTAAAAGCTATTTATTTAAAAATTAAAAAAAATAATAATCAGTTTATATTGTATTATGAGCATTCATAAATCATTTTAAATTTTGGAGACTCTTTTTAAAATTATCTGTAAGTTTAAACTTTTGCTAATTCAAAGTTCTTATCATTCAGCAAAACTTTCAAATTGTTAAATGAATAAAGAAGGTTAAAAATTGAATATCATGTCCTCCTGCTTGTGCAAAACATATTAACTACTATGTCATACATTAGTTATCATGTTTACTTCTAGTTAAGTATATTACATGATAGTTTACTTATATTTGTACTTTTGACTAAACTTCCATAAGATGTCACTTGTGCTAGTGTGAAGAATAGTATGCATTTTGGTTTCCAAAGCTGGATTTTTGTATTTGCAAGAAGTAATAGCTACATATACATATATGTAGCTATTCTTTCTTTTGATGTTGCATTATTGTTTTTTTTTATTATCATGATTTATATCTCCCATATTATTGATTTTGAACTTGATTCATAAATGTGATTAATCACAATCAATATTTTTCTCTGTTTCCATTTGTTGAATAAATTTTTAAAAATAAATTACTTAAATATGTTATAATTTTTAATTTTTAATTACTTATTATTTCCTTGTATTTTAATTGCACAAAATTATGTTGATTGATTGTTTTATTTTATTGAGATAAACTCTGTTTCCTAGTATAATCATGAAATATAATATGCTGCAATTACTTTTTTTTATATAGTTCATATAATGTATTTATGTAAGGTATTTTAAAATTAATTTGATGTTTTTTACTCCTAGAAGCAAAATAAAATTGGATTGCAAATTTCATTAAAAAAGTGAGCATCTAAATAAGTAATAATTTATAAATTTCTGCTTTCACTAATATTATTTTCCTTTATTACAGAAGTATACTTCTCAAGAAACAGTAATGGAAACAGATAGTTTTATTTTGAGTGGTGGGGATTCTTTTTTGGCTTTACAACTCATATCAGATATTGAATGGGAATTTCAGATACAAATACCTGAAATTACCGATAAACTTTTAAATTATTCATTTGGAGATGTGTTTGAACTTATAAAATCTCATATACTAGGGACACAAGAGATAAATGTTGAATCTCAGAAGGCACTTGTTTTCTGTAATGAACTGCCAAATGAATCTGCTCCAAAGAAAGCACGCCTTATTAATTCCATGTGTTTTGAAGTTGTAACTAGAAGAGGTTATTCTTTGATGTGCCAACATGTCAAAGTGAATCCTTGTTGCTTCAAAACAACCAATAATGATTTATTGAGCATTAGTGAATTGTCTTTAAAAATGACCTGTAAATTTGACCTGAAGAAATGTATAGATGCATCACCGTGTGTTGCATATTTTTTCGAGTAAGTTTACTCTACTTTTCATTTATATTTGAATTATTGTCCTTGTAGAAGTGTATTAGTGTGGCATCATTCACTGAAAATGAAAAATAAAAGTACTTTGAAAAAAATATAATCTGAACAAAATGTATAATAATAATAATAAATTTTATAAGCTGTATCAAAACTTTATTTAAATCTAAAGTTTACTTCACAAATCTATTAGAAACATCCTTCAAAATAGTAAAAACATTATGATACTTATAGGAACCAATAATTTTACAAATTTCTTTGTAAACATTTCTTTTGATTATGTTTAATAATTTCTATAACTGATATTAAAAAAATATTTTGTTTCTTTTGAGTTCTATGACAAACTTTGCTTTAGGTTTATAGTTACACACAAAAGTAATTTTCTCCCTTCAAATATGTAAGGTTATCTTTCATTGCTTCTTAGAATATTACTTATTCCATGAAGCACATCCAGTTTCACAACTACTACTCTCGTACTTGTTCAGTACTTTAAAAAATGATTTATTTATATAATTTTAACTCTCCAAGTATAGTGAGGAATTTAAATATTTTCAGTTATATAATATTTAGTTGCAGTTTGTATTAAATTTCTCTCATATTATTGAAGAAATTTTGCCGCAATTTTTTTAAAAAAACAATCAAAAATCATTCAGAAGCCAAATTCTTGGATTTAGACACAGAAATAATAATATAAATAATCTTAAATGATAAAAAAGAACAATTTGAATTTTGTTATTAATATTTTCAGCTTAATTACTATTTTTTTTTCATGTATATAAATGCCATATACTTTTAAAGAAACGTTTAATTTAAATTAGTTAATATTTTGAAATATTAGCTTTAAAAAAGTTAAATATTGCTGCAAAAATTATTAAAAAAGGAAATTTATTTTATCTCCAAAATATTTTCTTGTCTGCTTTGTTATTTGCATTTATTATATACTTGTGATATCACTTTGTATTTTTGTTCCTTTGTTATTATTTAATTTTCATCTGGTTTTGTCGGAAAGTGGGCTGTAAAAGACCCAATTCCTCTTGGTAGTAATAACCTATAAAAAATATTTTATATTTATTATTTTTTAATTTGGTTTCATATTTAATTATTACATTTTTTACTGTATTTTTTATATTACTGTCCCAATTTTTTAAATATACATGAATGTTATTATTTTTAGGAATAATGAGCTATTGGGTTTCATTGGTTCACATGCCGGTATATTTTGTTGTTTTAATGCAATGGATGCTTCTCTTAAGTGGACTGTTAAACTTCCAAATAGAATTGAATCTTCATCGTGTTTATCATTTTGTGGAAAGTATGTTTATGTTGGTAAGTTTCTCTGTAATGTGGCAGTGTTCATATAAAGGACATTTTGCTTTTAAATAGGTTTTATTAAAAATGGAAGCATTTATTTTATTTACTTTTTTGTAAATTTCAGGTGAAAGAATTATATAATAAGGAATCAACTGTATCAATCTATGTTTTTATATGTTTGTTGTTTTGGAACATTAGTAAAAAATTCTAATGTTATATTTACCAAAATTGTGTGTTATCTTATTACTTATTATCTGGTATTTAGTGACTTACATGTGTTTGGATTGTTTTTATATCAAACTGTGCACTTTTAAAAGCAATTTTCTTTAGTAATTCCTAACTGAATCAACAAAATAGTGATTGGTTCTTTATTACTTTATTTCAGCCATTTATACATCGATAATCCATTTATTAATGAATTATATTATGTGTGATTGGGATAGCAATAAATTTTCAAAAAAATTAATTATTCTAACTTATATATAGATATTAGCAAAAAGATTTAAGTTAAAAGTAAAATTCAAAATCGAAAGGTGGGAAAATACAATGAATCCGGCCTGAAGACTTTTTCAAGGGTCACCCTCAGGCAGGGATTCAAACCAGGCATTTTTTCTGTGAGAGGTCTGACATTTCGTCAAAATATCGATCCCTCATGATCCGAAAATCACAGGAAAATGAGATTTTATAGGTTAATTATTATCACAGAAAAAAAGAACAATTTTAAAATAAATAGATTGCACAAAAAGTTTAAATCAAACAAAACAAAATGAAAACTAATTATTTGGCTTGTTTTTGTGTGCTTTTAATAATGGTATATTTTGTTTTATTTTGTTAGTTATTGTTTTATTTTGTTTTGTTTTGTTTATAATTGTATATTATAATTGAGGGACATTTACTTATATTACTGCAAGACATTATATAATTCAACATATACTATGCTCTATGCATCTCCCTTATTTTATAGAGTAAGACATAAATTTGTTTTACTGGTAAATTATCTTGATTGAAAGAAAATAGCAAATGGATACAATTTTGCTTTATAAAATCAATTCCAAAATACACATTTGAAAATTTAATTGATTTCTTTAAATATTATTTAATATCCTGCATTTTAAAAAAATTGCTTTGTAAATAGTCTTTGCAATGAATTAGAGTTAACTTAAAATTGCAAAGTAGTTTTCTGATACATTAGTGCAATTTGTAGTGTGAACTAAAAGTTTGTAAAGCTGTGATTGACTTCTAATTGCATAACTGTAACCTGAGAAACAAAGAGAATATTAAATATTAATAACTGGTATCTGCATTTCTTTCTTTCTTTTTTCTTGTTTTGATTTATCTAGATAAAGCTTCAAATCTATTTTGAAACATGTAATCATTTTCAAAAATTTACTTATCAGGCCCACATTTTAATTGTACTTAGCTACAAAATATAAATTTCAATACTTTTAATCTATTAATGAAGATAAAATAATGAGACAGTGTGAAGACTGTCTTGCATAAAACATTAAATTTTCTGCTGAATTAAAGCAGAGCTATTGAACATCTCTTTGAAATTATTTTAATTAATACACTAATCTCTAAAAAAATAAACCATTAAATTTATAATTTCTTACATTTTAGGATGCTATGATTATCATCTATATTGTTTGAATGTTAAAGATGGGAATATTTTGTGGCTATTTAGTTCAGGTGCTGAAATTAAAAGTTCTCCCGTAGTTTCATCTCAAAATACTGTGTTCGTAGGCTCTCATGATAAAAATCTTTATGCAATAAATGGGGAAGTAAGTATGCATTTAAAAAAATATTTTAATTTATATATAAGATCATATATGAAATTCGTTCGACACTATAAAGATAGGATTATTAGTCGTAAAATTATCCTTAATAATAAGCAAAGATATCAGGTAAATTGTTTTAGATTCAGTATTAGATTCATTTGAAATAATTCTAGGCCTGGTATTTATAATAATTGGACACCCATCTCATGAGAAAATGTGTATTCTACTATATTTAGAATATTTCTTAATTTATATTTTCATTCTCTTAATTTTAAGTTTAAACATATGAATGAGGGACGGATAGACAGTCTTCTGCTAAGAGCTTTTTCTGCTAAAAAGCCTAATATCTATCCAAAAATGCCAGCAATGTACCTCCAGGAATTAATAGTTTGATAAGAACATGATTATATCCTTTGTTACATCATTCCACCTTACAAGTAAGTGGATAGTAGTACATATTGCAAGAAACATGAAGGGTCAAACTTCTTGAAACCTTTTGTGAATGAATTCTACATGAAATTGTTTTCCTTTTTTGCAAAAGCTTTGAGGCTTTCTGTGGTTCTATTCAACACTGGAGACCAAATTAAATTTTCATTGTTTATTTCTTATCTGATATATCTTTGTATGCATATAGTGTCTGTGATGTAGATAATATCTTCAGGTGTAATGTTTCACACAACTAAAACAGTATATGAGTGATAAAAAGAGCACTGAAATGAATTCATAATATTTATCTTGCTTCCTAATTCCCTAATCAAAACCCTTCTGATAATCTATGGTCTTGAATGAAATCATTGTGATCATAATGCTTGCTCTTTAGTTCAAACGCCAGATCTTTCAATTGCATTAGAGACAGCATAGCTGAATAACTTTGTAAAAACTTTCCAGCATCCTGTTCCTATGTAACCAGAAGGCTGCTGTATGTACCAAACTTGAGTGTCTCTAGATATTAATTTCTGGTCCTATTGATGTGACTGAAATATATGCAAATAAAATTATAAAAATTTATTTATTTATTATAATTAATTCTTATTGGTGAAAGCTGAGATAACAGCTAATTATTAAATCTAAATAATTGAAAAAAATATCTGCTATGTTGTTGTTGTTGTTACAAATGATAAAATAAATGAAATGCAAATAATTTGTTTCCTGCTGTGAAACAAGTAATATAAAAAATTAAAGTCAACAAAGAATTTTTTTTAATTTCAGCTATTTTATTTTTAATAAATTAATATTTAAAAAACTGTTTTAACATTAAGTGTCATTCTATACAAATTTTTAGAAAATGTATTTAAACTTGAGTGGAGAAATAAAAATGTATTTTATTAATGACTGAAAATTTGAACAAAATATACATAGGTAGAGTGTGAACTAATATTAGGAATTGTAGAGAGAGTGTGTATTACATTTTTGATCAAGAAATGGGAAAAAAGGAAAATAAAGTATGGAAATAAATAAAAAAAAAATTAAAAAGAGAATTTTACTGGTTATTACCAAAGCTCTACCAGTATGCCACTTGGCATCACATAATTATTTTCTTTTCATATGAAAAATTCTTCAATGATATTTGCATGAATCAGATGTGTCTGTTGTGATATAGCAAGTATAAATGGCATTGGTGAGAGTATAGTTTTTTTATCTCTTTAATCACATTTAGCATTCAAAAGTTAAATAAGATTCTAATGCTTCTTCATTGCTAAAAACTTAATTTATCAAACTATCCATATCTGCAGCAACATCTTTTATATTATAACTTTTGTTAGAGATTAATTTAAGACAAATTTGATGTGCTGAAGGAATGCATGAGGTTGGCTTCTCTGTGTTATTGATTTGTGCTTAACATTATATTTTTAATTGTAATTAAAACTTGTTTTATTAATTTTAATTTTGAACTAAAACTAAATATTATTTTATCTATTCATATTAAATTATTTATTAATGATAATTTATTATAATTAATGTATGAAAATATTTTGCTTTGGTACATAATGAATTTTGATATTTGCATTAAATGGTGTTTTAAAAAAAAGCATATTATAAATTGATTGCATATTTTTTTATTATATTTAGTACTTGAAATGATTTTTACCTATTGATTTTAAGTGTCAAAAGGGGAAAAATACTGTAAAAATGAAATGTATCTCTTTTACAGAATGGTGAACTTATTTGGAAAAAGACAATTGGCAAAGGAAGCATTTTTTCTTCTCCAGCTCTGCTTGAAGAATCTGGAATTCTTTCAGTAGCAACTTTAGATGGCATTCTTTCTATTTTAAAAATGGTTTGTATGTTTGTTAATAAAAATATGTCTACTTTCCTCCTTACTTCCTTCAATAATTATTCATTTTTAAATTTTGTTTAACTTCATAAAAATAAATTCATTTTTTTCCCCTTCTTAAATATGAAGCAGCAGAATTAGTTTTTTCATGGAAGTCTTTTATAATTTTTAAATATATATTGTTTCATTTATTTTTAAAATTTACTATTTATAATATAACATTACAGTGAATAATGTTTTAGAAACTCCCATGGATGTATAGAATGAATTGCAAAAATAAGAAATGAATTGCAAAAATAAGAATAGAATGAATTGCAAAAATAAGAATAGAATGAATTGCAAAAATAAAAAAAACTTTGTAGGAAGGGAAGGATTTAATCTTCTGTTTTTGTGATACTTTTGTTGATTGTTTTCTAGGAAATTAATATAAATTTTGTATGAAAAAGTAGACTACATCAAGTGCTTACGAAAATTAAAAGTACTTAATTTGAGTTAAAGGTGATTAAGATACTTTATGGACTACTAATTATTGTTTATTGTTTACAAAAAATCTTTACATTAAATTTCATTATTTATTATCATGAAATTCAACTTTAAGAAAAAAAAATAGAGTTACATTTTAATTTAGAATTATTGTTGTTATTTAAAGGAATTTAAAATATTAGACTCATTTCTAATTGAATTTTTTTCATCAAATATTCAATGGAACTTTTTAATATAACTCATCTTTCGAAAAAAAATTTATTACTTTGCACATTCCTAAAAAGGAAATTGAAAAAGATTTTAACATTAGCAAATTTATTTGAAGGAAAACTTCCCCGTTATGGAAATTTTATAATTGCAGTGCCTTTAGTTTTGAGGAATCAGTAATATACTAAAGTTGCATATAAGTGTGTCTAAATTTTAATTAATGAAAGGCAACAGATAAGGAAAAGGCTATTTTTGAAAAAAGTATGTATTGGAAAATGCTATTTTCGTACATATCAATATAAAATAGTCCATATTTAAATAATATAATTTCACAAAATAGAATTCTTTCAATACCAGTAACTTCATAAAATTCTATAATACCTATAAACATCTCAATGACTTTTTCTCCTGTTAAATTTCTCTATAAGTTTTTTGGAACTGATGGAAATAACTTTCTTGCAACTGGACTATATTATTAAAATAGTTGCTTTAACTCATTTAATATTAACTATTTTTTAATTTTACTGAGGCCTCAGTTCAATTCTAGTTTGTGATAATTATTATTGTTGTTGATCTTTTACTGCAGTAGGTATTTTGCTTAAGTATTTTTATAAGCTTATTAACTATTGATTCTTTGCTTTATAAATCGATACCTTGTTATCATCAATGACTTCAACTTCTAAATTTGTCAAAACAACTACTTGATAATTTTTTCAGGCTCATTCTTTTAAACAAAAGGAACAAATTTTAATTTCGTTATTTTTTTTTTTGACTTTTTCTTTTTTTTTTTTTTTTTTTTTTTTTTACTCTATCGTATTTTAAAATGAAAAAGTATTCAATGCAAAAAAGGGGAATAAAGAATTTCATAACTTCACATTCTCATAAATGCATGTATTATTAGATTTAATCGTTGGATTCATGTTTGTGTCATATTATTGATATATATATATATTACTTGTATTAGGATAGTGGCACTACAGTTTGGAATTACAGTTATGGAAAACCATTATTTTCCTCTCCATTATTTACTACTTCAGGAGTTTTTATTGGTGCCACAAATAATTGCTTTTTGCATTTTGATTTATCGGGAACATTGGTAAGTGAACAACTTTTTAAAATATTTTAGATTTTATTCCAATTTTTTAAAACGGATTTTATATTATTAATTTCTTATTAATAATATTTCTTTTATTAACATAAATGTATAAATATGCTGTACTTTAAATATAAATATGTGTATAGTGATTTGTTTTTTACTATTTATGAATTGAAATGATTGTATATTTAATACTAACTGGTATGCACAATTGTATTTGAAGATAAAAATTAAAAGAAAAAACTTATTTTTCACAATTTTCATATTTATTTATTTTCTGTATACTAATCTTATTTATCTTGATTTTCTTTGATATTTCAAATTTATAAGTTAATTTGCAAATAAATTAAATATGAAAAATTTTGCATTTTCTATTATATACAATGCCAACCTTTTGATTTACAAATATAAAATCTAATTAATGGTAAAAAATAATTATTACATATAGACATAATTAGTACATTTGTCTATTCAAGACTTCAATATATTTTTAATGTGTTTAGAAATTTGCTGTTACTTTATAGAATATTTTATATACATTTGTGTTGCAGTAGATTATATCCAATTTCTAATGGTGCACAAAATGTTCACTATAAATTAGTAGGCAATTTCAAGTATTTTTTTTTTAATAATTATTCTGAATTGCCATTCTTTTGACCAATTGCTTAGTAAATTTCAATATGCTTAAAAATTAGAAAAAAAAATGTCAATCATTGAAATAAATCAAATAAAAATTATAAAAAAGAAAATGCATTTCAAAATATAAATAATCAAGCTGAAAAGAAAATAACTTAAATATTAAAGAATTATGGTAGCTTTATTCAGCGTTTCTTTCTCTAAACTTGATTAGCAAATCAAATTTCAGTGGTATTTTTGGTAATTTCATAAAATAATAAATCCAATATTTTTTAATAATTTCGTTCTATCTTTACACGTACATTTTATCTCTTTGCAGTATTTATTATCAGTTGGCACATCTTTTATTAAATTCAGCACAAGAAATTGTGAGCATCATTTTAATTGAAATTAATAAAAAAAATTCTTGTTTATTTGAGAATAGTTACTATAGAATATTGTTACAAACCTGTAATTTTGCTTCTCACCACGAACAGTACCATCGTAAAAAAGACCATTTTACGATCAACACTGTTGCGTCTGAGCGGGTGCCGCGTTAGTAGTGCCAGGGCTTAGCCACAAATTTGGCGATCATTTGGTGACAAAAAGAATAATATTAGAAACTTCAAGAATTTTTACAATAGAAACCGCCACGCAACCTGATTGACCTAGAAGGTTCTTGGCCCGCCTCGAATAAGCTATAAAAGGTGGGGTAAGTCCTGTCTTCTATTGTGGACTTCAGCCGTCTGGAGAGACCATAGAGCGAAGCTCCGATGGTTCCCTTTCCTGTATTCTCTCTGGCCGCTCTAAGTGCTATGATCAATTACTACTTGTGGTCTACTGTCTGCTGTAGTGTGCTGCTCTGTGTTTGTCTCGACCGTACATATTTGTCTATTCGTTGTCTTTATGTTGGTGTCTTCGTGTAAATAAACGCCATTGTTGTTTTTTTACAGAGGCCTGCTGACCATACATCCACAATAAAAGCGAACCCGTTTAGAATTTTTAGTAACAATATTATTTTCAATAGAAAAATAATCCTACTGTTACAATTAATTTTACTTATGATATTTAAATAAATGTGCTATTAAAGTAATTTCAAGAAATGTTATAAAGAACTTTTAAAACGCTTCTAAATTTTATTGATTAAGTGATAATGCTAAGGTATTATATGCTTTAAAGAAACCGTCCCCCCCCCCAAAAAAAAATAAACCTTTCTGGTCTGTTCGCTTCTGTCATTTAAAAAAAATTTTCATTTCTTTTTTTATTATCAGGTAACGAAATGTGAGATGATAAATCTAATAATGTCACTGAGTTATCTAATTTTAATGATTATGTAATGGTAAATGCATTTATTAAAGTTTGTTATTTGTTTAATAAAGTTATTCTTTATTAAATCTAATATATGCAAATTGAGAAAAATAAATATTTTTCCATTTTAATATATATATATGTAACAAAAAATTAAAATCTGCAAAGTATGATGCAAAAAATGAACATTTTGAATTATTGAAATCAAAATATTTGTGAAACCCTAAAAATATTTTTTTAAAAAATGATAAAATTTGAAAGTATTTCATCATTTCAAGTGAAATGCTTGAAAAGGGTGGCAGTATATATTTTCTTCACACATAAAATGATCAAAGTTTTGCACATTGAATAGGCTTCCTGTACAAAATTATGCTTTTCAAACATAGAAATGAAAGATTTTGTTAAGCTCGAGTATCCCCATTTTTTGATGTCTTTGAAATAAGTTTTTATATCTTCTGAAAGGAGTTTGAATCTTATACAAAATTATGAATTTATACTTGAAAGATATTACAGATGTATGATCGATTGATTTTTTATTTTTATTTTTTTAGAATTGTAATTCTTAAGAACTTAAAAAAAGTTACCATATTGAATTCAAAAATTTGTGACATTTTAAGTCTAAAATTAATCCCATGAAGAAATCATATTTTGTTGTACTATTTTTATAATCAATTTCACTCTGAAAGAAAACACAATAACTTTACTGGTTAATTTCTCAAATGGAAAGATTTTTTGCATTTCGAAACTTGCCAGCAGACACTTAAAATGTCTTAAATTCTCTGGGCGAAAGAAATCCTTAATCCCAGGCCACTCCCTTTCACATCCTTGACCTCAGTGTAGGGGATATTTATTCATCTCCTTGGACAGTCACCGATCCTCACAGAGTCAACGATTTATTTGATCTGTATGACGCCGTCATACCATAAGAAGAAGAAGACCTGTAGAATAAATCTCATAATATATCTTAGTAAAATCTAAATTTAATTTTTAATTTAAAATTCTTTAATGTTACTGATCAAGAATTGAAAGCATCACTAGTTTTTTATTGCTGTTTTTATTCATCCCTACTTTTTTGAAACATTATATTTTATTTTTTTAATGTAAGCCTCTTAGTTTTTAATAAGTACTGGGATTCTTCATTATAAGTTTAGTCTCTGAAAAATACAATTCTAAACTATTTGAACTTTTATTTGCTATGTTATATGCTTTTAAATCTTTAAAAAAAAGCGTTTCTGGTCATTACATTTTACATTATTGCATTTTCAAAACTGATTTTGTAAATTTAAACTATGTAAATATAATCACAATTTATTTGGAGCGCCACATTTTTTTGCATTATATTTGTAACTGATTTTTTCTTACTATATACTTTCATGTCCAAAATTAAGAGCCCAAACATAAAATCTTTGAAAACTAATGAACTATTCTGTGCCAGTATTTGCCCTCCTGGCAAATACTGGCACAGAGATAAATTATCATTGGAGAAAGAATATAGCAACATAATATGAAAAAGATTTTAATTATGAATTAAGAAATAAGGTATATGAAAAAGTGTTAAATCATGAATCGAAGATAAAGCATTTCTTTCTGAAAGAGTCTGTCTAATATGGAGTATGACTGCCGTACTCTGTTGTACAAACCTCACAAAGAGCTATCATGCTGTTTATGAGGGTATCAATAAATGTTTGTGTCAACATAGTCCATTCTTCCAAAAGAGCGGTTTTTAACTCCTGGAATGTCTTGAAAGGGCGGTTACGCGCTGTGTGATGACTTTTCCTAGATCGTCCATACATGTTCAATAGGATTGTGATCCAGAGATTATGACAGTCATTCCATATGGCGGATATCCTCTTCTTCAAGAAAATCACCAATAGTCTGAATTTTGTGTGATTGTGCATTATCGTCTATAAAAACGAAGTCTGGGTCATTAGCCCTCCGGAATAACCTCACATGGGCTTCAAGGTGACTCTTGAAGCCTTTGGGAGATGCTGTGTGATGACTCTTTCTTCCCTCCTGTTCAATAGTATTGCAATCCACTTTGAGAGCCATTCTATATGATGGATATACCTCTTCAAGAAAATAGCCAGTAGTCTGAACTCTATGTGATTGTGCATAATCGTCTATAAAATGAAGTCTGGGCCAATAGACCCCCGGAACAACCTCACAGAGGCCTCAAGAACCTCATATCTATAGCGATGCTTGATAAGAGTGCTCGTATCGAAAATGTGAAATGGTTATAGGACTACCCATCATTTTACTACTCCTGACAAGAATTTCTTTACCTCCGAATCTGTCGGTTTCTGTTTAGTAGGAAGGATAATAGCTAGCTCATTGTTCTCCCTAAATGAAGATTTAATGAGAATAACTCTGCATAGTGAATCTTGGCTCATCACTGAAAGGAACCCGCCTTATTCTCATTGTGCCCAAGACTGATGCCTTGACTCCACAACATTTGGGCATTCTTGTTGGATGCAAACAAAGGGGTACACGACACTGGATGCCGGGTGTAAAAAGCCTTCTCTTCTAGACATCTGTATACTCTTTGCCTTGAAATTATTATTCCATATACAGCAGAAAATCTCTAGCAGGCTGAGAAGCCATTGTCATCCTATGTTGACGTGCGCTGAAGACAAGTATCGATCATGTGCAGGCGTCGTTGCTCTGTGGCCAACCATTCTGGTGACAGACTACTTTTATTTGGAATTCATGCTATGACCTGGATACCACTTTCAATGCCATTTGTAATCATCTAGACACCTCTGCTTGTAATTGGTTAGCTTCAAGACTGCCATTCCAAGAAATTTCTATTCCAAGAAATCATCTGATGATTTTAAGAATTCTCAGTGTAAACAAGCTATCTTGTTTGTTTTAATGCAATATTCACAAAATTGCAAGCAGAAAGCCCAGATACTTAAATGATCTTATTGAGTGTTTCTTCAAATTAGCCCTGAATTTCTTTATTTAAACCGAAATTTGAAACTATCACCAGTTCTTCAAAACATATAAAATAGAAATTCTATCAGTTTTGCGGGTAGCAATTTAGAGTTATTTTGAACATGTTTGTGACCTTAATTTTGGGCATTAGCATAAAACAAAATGTAAAGTTATGCAAATAGCTATATTTTATTTAAAATAATATTTTGCAGTGATAAGCATCTATTATGCAATTTTCTTAGGGATTTGAATTTTGCACTAATGGTCCTGTGTTTTCGTCCGCCACTGCTCTACCACCAGATAACGATCGTATCATGTTCGGTTGTCATGATTCTGCTGTATACTGTGTTAATGCTAAAGGAGAAAATATATGGAAATTTGATGCCGAATCTCCAATTTATGCAACACCATTTGTATTTCAGTGGAAAGAAGGTAATTATGTTGCTGTTGCAACTACTGCAGGTATGATATATATTTTAAGTCAAAATAATGGGGAAATTAAATATACTTTAAAATGTTTTGGTGAAATATTTTCTTCTCCAGTTGTATTGAATGGATTTTTGATTGTTGGTTGTCGAGATAATTTTGTGTATTGTTACCGCTTATCATCTCTTTAATTGTAATATAGATTGTTAAAACTACTTATCTTAAACATATTTATTAAACATTTTTTTTGTAAATATTATTTCTGATTAAAGAAAACTGCTTTTGAATTTGATATTTTTTTCCCATAAGCACTTTATAAATTACATATTCTAAGTTTGAGATTCATCAAAAACCAGAATTATTGTGTTTACATTTTTTATTCCATTACTCATGTACATCATGTCATTCTCCTTAACAACTAGTTTATACCGCCAAAAATCTATGTTGAAATTGAAAATAAATATTTTAGATATCTTTACTTTGTTTAATAAAGGAAATCAAAAGATGTAAAAGGTTATAAATAAATAAATTACAGAATGATAAAAAAAAGTATTAAAAAAATTCCAATCTTTTAAACAATTTTCATTTACCCTTGTCCAAAACATATTACATAATTTCAGAGGATTAATGAAAACCATATTACCACCAACATCTACTAGATTAGCTCTAATCATAGAAGACATCATGGTAACAAAATTAATGTGTTTTTATGATTTTTAAACTAAATATTTTAAGGTGATGAAAAAAACATGGAATTACTATGGCTAATGCAAGAGAGGATGAAAAACTAAATTATGCATCACCTATCATTTACATTGACTGACATTCACATTTAAAGAAGTTAAACTCGTGAATAACTGTATATATTTTTAAAATAATAGATATAATACATATTTTAGAGTAGGTTCAAATTCTTTTGTAAAAAAGAATTTCTGCTATAAGAATTCTTCTGAATAAGAAAATTTTTCTTAACTTTATAGTTACAGGAACAATCCTGTAGCAATAGAATCACAATAGAAGTTGGAAAAGTGGATACTATGTAGCAGTTTTAAATAGCCTTGGAATGAGACACTATTAAGCATATTTATTATTCTTTTAAAGTAAATATGACAGGGGAGACAGAAAAATAAAATTTTATCCAGTTTTATCTTTGCTATGTAACAGTCTTGAGTTGTAACTGCTAAACTTAGATAAGTTGTGAACACATACTTAAAGAAATAAGCTATTTCTTTTTCCCAAAGGGAAATATTAAATTAATAGATCATAAAGAGGTCAATCAGATACAAAAAAAAAGCATCCAAAAATATTTTCTGAACATTATATTTGTGTGTGTGTGTGCATGCATACCGCTTCACGCAAGTTTTAAGAGAGAGAACAGTGCGAAGATTAGCAGTAGTTAGATTTGGCGATAAGAATGATAAAAAAAAATGATGACATCTGGACCATCCGCAGTAAAGTAAGTGCTTCCAAGAAATTTATAATTGAGATTAACAGAAATTTGATTTTAAGTGATTTGTTCATAATTATGGAAATACAACAATTGTGAAATCAACCATAAGGTATATTCTAAACATCTAGAAATGCAATATTTAAACTGTGTATAGAAACTAACTAATTAATAATTATCTTGCTATCATAATGTTGAAATAAAGTATACAGGAATTATTGATATATAATAACACATCCAAAGAAACCAATAATTACTACTAAAAATTGACATGGCTAATCATTTTTTCCCCAAATTTCAACTTCCTTCTGACATATCTCTTTTTAAGGCAATCAGCTTTCATAAAAATGTTGAAAAAACTTTCAAGTGATGAGAATAAGGGCAGAAGTTTGCAAATTGGAAATAAGATAATCCTTAATTTGTAGTTATCAGAGATGATGTTGAAGCATGCCAATTTACAATTGATGACTAAAGAAGTATTTTTCAGGTTGAATTTCATGAAATGCTTATGATAGCTCTTGGATTCTAAACAATGAAAATCTACTGTTGGCCTCTTTTTACTTCTTCATATATTTTAAATCTCATTTATCTACATGACATTACTGAAATCAAAATAATAATTTTTCTTTGGTGTAGTATTTTTTTCTTTTAATGAAAGTTACAATGGAATTGATAACAATGAGCAGGCTGATTGGCTCACAAAATAAGAAAAAAAAGTTTGATTTTGATGATTATTTTGAAATTTATTTACAAAATATTTTGTCGTAACAGTTATTTTTGCATGGAATTAAAACCTAAGTTCAACTAAAAGAAAGGGGGGGGGTAATTATTTATTTTGACATTTCAAGAATAATTGCATTTATAACTTTAAGTTAGTTTAATTTTTAATTCGACATGGGAACCTTAAAAACCTATTCAAAATGTTTCAATATATCATCTATTAATTGACCTTTGCTTTGGTTTTCCATTGGTGAGATTTATTACATCAAGCATTTGAGGCTTATTTATTAAATGAGCTCTAGAACCAAATTTAATAATCAGTAACCCAAATGAAAAACTGCTATAACTTGAAATTCTTTTTTATCTTTGGGGATAAATCTCCATCAGGGATCTTCGTCCTCCCCTTCCAATTTAAATTTCCCTTCCATTATTCACTGAATTTTGCATTTTAGTTGCTTGCATATAAATAGTCTTTTGTTGTTAAGCTGTAATATACATATATACAATGTCTGCTTAAATATTTTTTGAAAATCTAAATTTATTAAAATATTGCATAATAAAGAAATTACACTCTTTCATGAATTGATAATTAGTTAGTAAATAAGATGTTCCAAATAGCAGTATTATAACATTCCCTGTACAACAAAAAGCACAAGAATATAAGTTGATCGAAAAGTGGAAATTGAGATTTATTTCAAAATTAGAGCTCAGTAAACATGAAGAATTTTTTTTTTTAAAAAAAAATGAAAGAATGGATAAAGTACCAATTTATGCTGAACAAGTTGTTTTATTTTAATGTAAGTTGCGTGCAGATTTATTATAAAAGAGAGTAAGATTTCTGAAAGTTTTAGCTTACTAAAAAACAACAATCACAAACTAAGTCAATAAATATTCTTTAACAAGACTGTAAAAGTTGAATACAGGGCTTTGTGACATTTAGCCTTTGAAATGTGCATTTTCTAACAATTCTTTAAAGTTCAAACATTTAACTGTATAGGCTGCAATAAAATAGTTTCTAGTTAATAAATATCTCACTTAAGGATCTATAAGGCAATATTTCAACTAGACATGTATACACATATATAGCAAATATTCATTATTACATATTTTACAGTTCTTATTGTCCTTGAATGCAATTATAAAAGCATTACATGCTTCCTACAAAGGGAATGTTTGTAATTAACAGTGTTAGTTCAATGTGTGATACAATGCAAAATGATTCAGAAAAGGATGATAGTAAACAGAACAGTTCTTATATTATCAAAAAATAATTAATAAACATCATTTCTAAGCTTCAGAAAGAGGCTCTATTCAAAAATTTATATTTATATATATACATACACACATTGCATTTTAGTGTTATTTTTTACTTTTACAATTTTTCTAATTTCTTCTTTTTTTTTTTACATTCTTCATTTCATAAGTCTAATGCCTTTGCAGAATTTCTAATTTTATTCGGTAACTTTTTTAATAAAGAGAATTTGAAATTAATAAAGAGAATTTAAATTTTGAAATGCCAAGAATGTTTTTTTTTTCTTCTTGTAAATATAAAAACTCTTGGCATTTCAAAAAACAAAATCATAAAATTTGTATTCTACTATATCATTTTCAATTTCATAATTGCTACTTCAACTTACAATTATTTAAAGTACAAAATATTTTATATTCTCTCAAGAAACTAACTCATAAGCTGTGCATGATCTAAGATCTAGGAATCAGTTACATTCATTGTAATTAAATAGCTATTTAAAATTAATTTTATTTTACAAGTTGTGCAACATAAAAAGATGTATTTCCTTTATAATATATAATGAAGAATTTATTAGGTCTGAGTTCATACTTAAACTTTTAATTTCATCTGTTATTTACCCTTTAACTAAGAAAATAATAGATTTTATTCATGTTTAATAATACATTATTTAGGTTCTATAAAAATATATACATTAGTGTTTTCTTTCTTTAATTTAAGAACAGAAAGTTCCAGCATTTTTAAACTTCATCTAGAATAAAAGTGTTAAAACAATTATTTAAACAATAAATAAATGAGTCAACATGCTAACATTATAATTATTGCATCATCTTGAATGTTCACTGAACATTATTTAATAAATTAAGTCTCCTTATAAATTTGTGATTCATTTATCATGAAATCTAAATATGATATCATCCTCTAATTTTCATCTTGCAAAACCCAATTATTATAATCTTGAGGCAATCAAATTTAAAGTGGTGGGGAAGGCTTTAAAGGGAATGAAGCTTTTTATATTAAATTACATAGCTAAAATTTTAAAA
>JAOUZG010001441.1:1967214-1993666 GCA_026289955.1 Argiope argentata | reverse complement strand
ATTTTTTCATTATATATATATATATATATATATATATATATATATATAATGAAAAAATCTTATTGAAAGTTATTAGGTTTAAAGATCTTGACAATACTATTTGAAATTTTCCTCTTATGTATCATAAGAAAAGTAAATTGTTACATATTGATTTTACTATGGTGCAAGTTTGCTCTTGTTAATGTTTAGAAGCTGAAATATCAGTAACCAGTTTAAATCACCCCATCTGATCTGACTTTGAAATCATGATTCCATATTCAACATTATCTGAAACACATTATTAGCCATATAAAATTAATTATAGATATTATTAAGTGTGTATAGAAAATAATTATTATTAAAAAAAATCCTTCATGCGGAAATTAACTTTTTCATTACAGTGGGAAAAAATAAGTTATAGATATCTTGTCTTTACAAAGATTGCTTACTATAAAAAAGCTTTAAATTTCTTTCCTGGAGCAATAAACTTTATTATTATGAACAAAAAAGTGTTATATTTTGTAAGTATAGGCACTTCACATTCTTAATTCAAAATATAAGATTTATAATATTTAAATAATTCATAGAATAAAAATGATTTCAATAAATATTCTGCTTTGAAAATAGTATATATGATAAACAAGCGTTTATAATTTTGTTTTATTTTTGCAGATAATATTGATTTAAAAAATGCAATTATGAATATAACTACCATTTTATTAATATTCATATCACTAAAATAAATTCATACATATTTTAAGAATATCCAGGATATTCATTTGAAAAATTCTTAATTTTCATTTTCATAATCTTCGCAAGAAAAATAGAGATGGATATTTCTCTGAAAGGGGCCACTATCTTATATACACATATATATATATATATATTTCAAAGCAGTGTATTTGAAGTAACTGAACACATTACATTTCAAAATATGTTTATGCCAAAAAACTTGAGGGGAGGGAAAACATTCCATCATATAATTTAATATAAAACAGTATACCTAAAATTTTAAGTGATGACTTGTTCATTTCAATGACAGAAATTAATATATATATTCATACAATTTTATGAAATAAAGATGATCATTTTTAAACGATATAATATTTAAAACAAAAACATGCCATTTAAAAGTAATAAGTAAATGTTACATATAATACTTTCCTGAAAAAAATAATTTTTTTAATTTAAAACAGAGAAGTTAAAAATTGGCCAGATTTATAATTTGATAAATAACAAATTAAATGCTATTTTATAAAATTTCAATATATTAATCTAATGTGTAATATATTATCACAGTTCTAAGCATTTTTTTTAGAATTATGAATAATACACAGTTTTTAAAATTAACAAAATTTAGTTACATTTTAAGAAAAAAAATACATTCTTTGAAAAAAATTCAAAATACTTTATGAAGTTACTTTGTTCAAAGTATCATTGAAAGACAATGTAAAATCCATTAATTGTCAAAACTGCATGCATTCTTTTGCTAATAGTTAATATACATACAAAAAAACAGTGATAAAAAAACACAACCAAAAGTATAAATACAAAATTTAAAAAATTATAATTTAGGATAAACATTAATTTACTTTACATCAGATGCAATTTCAAAATAAATAATATAACAATGATTTTTATAAACATGCTACAGTAATATTTCCCAACATTTATATTACAATTTTTCTTTGCATAGTATATGATGTATCTGTCCAATATTTCACTATTTCCATGCAGCTCTGAGCGTTTTGCGAGCTGCTAATCTTTTTGTAGTATATGACAAGGCTACCAATCCTAATAACACTACACTAATTAAATAATGATCAAAGTCATCTTTAAGAATGTCAAAAGTTTTTGATGGTGTAACTCGAGTATAAAATAAATCAAGTCCATGAACAAACACTAAACAAGTTGATTCTAGGCCAGAAGGTGCAGTGACTATGTCTCGAACTCTTGAAACACTTTGATTATAATTTATGATACCTTCAGTCAAGATAGGAAGTTCTGGAATGTAAGGAATGAGACCTTCTTCTCGATGTTCTGGCAAAGGTATAATAGGACGTCTTGGATCCAAGAAAGTTTTTGGCAGTTCCAAAATTCCGCCAGAAGGTAATGCCATTAAAAGATGTTTGTTGGTCATCCCTCTTTCTGTAACTGTATCTGCCATTGTTACAATAGTTGAAGGGAATATAAATGTTTGATGCTCAACAAGAGGTAAAGGAGGTGGGGCAAATGAAGAAAATGCTGTCGTATTACTTTGATATTTTCCTTCAAATAATTCAATAGAAGAGATTTCAATTCTCCTAGACTTATCATTGTGATAACTGTAAATGATCCAGTTTTCTGAATGAACAACATGTATAGGACTCTTGCATCTTTTGTGTGATGCCGAATAAACAACAAGACCGGTAACAATATCAATGAGATAAAGGTTGCAGAAAGTCTTTTGAATTGAGTCATTGCCTTCAGTGAAAACAGCAGCCAAATTTGGATTCAAATATTTATACAAAACACTTCTATCACCCATAACTCTTCCTTGAGAATGCACATGCTCTGAAGGCCTCTTAGTAGCTACATTAATAATTGGCTGGGGTAATTTCATTTTCCATGCTTCAACAGCTTTTAGGCCATTAGTTTTATCTGCAGCAAGGGAGTAACCTATCAAGGTACCAGATTCAGGTTCAGCAGTGAACATAAAATGTGAATTTTTATGTCTTGATATATCATGTGACTCTGGATAAACATGAACTCTTAGATCTGAATCTAGTAAAAGAATTTCTCTCAAATAATAACTTAGTGTTCCAACAGGCATCACCTGTATTACTGTATATGGTAAAACTTTTGATTCTATAGTAATGCCTGTAATAGGATCAAAAGAATATATGTGACTTTGCTGAGAATGAGCATGCCTTCCCACAGCAGTGCAAACAGGCGGATAAGGAAAATGAGCTGTTGTTCTTTGGACAAATAATGGAAAATAAGGTTTCTCTTTCAAGGTAAACGGAGACAAATTTTTCTCAAAATGGCTCCAAATAATTAGCCCAGAGAGGTTATCAATTCCAAATGCTTTCCCTGGTTTGGTTATAACAACGATTATCTTGTGCAATCCAAATGTATCACGAGTTAGACTTTTCTTATCTATACCAACATGATCACTGTCACCCTTAAAACCAACAAGAACACGTAATAAATATGACTGTAATAAATAAACTTGGGACTTTAATCTGTTCAAAAACATAGTAAGCGGATTGGCATCAGGTTGCCCAAATTCTTGTTCGATGTTTGCATCTGTATCTGAAAGTGGTAAATCTAATATTTCAGATGATATAATACTAGATAAAGCCTCTTCACGAGTCCAGACTAATCTTCCCTGTTGATGAATCACAAGAACTGAATGGTCTTCAAATAATAACAACATCTTATAGCTAACACCATGATCTTTTTTAATATATGGAAGGATAAAGAATAGTTCCAAGTCCCCATGCTCTTCTGACAAAGAAAATGTTCCATCTAAATTTTCTAATTCTTTTTTAGACTCAATATCTAAAGCTTTTATTTTATAAGTATTGCTAGACTGTACCAAAGTAAACATCACTAACTTATCATCTACAATAGTAGATGTAGTTTTACTTATGCTAGGTAAAATTTTAACAAGTTTTATTCCTGGAGGATGAATTTGTAACAGCATTCCACTATCTTCCAGTTGCAGAGCCATTAATGGTTTGTCTGATGATCCTTGATATGGCAAAGCCACAGCTTTAACTTCTTTTAGATTTTGTGTTATTTCAATGCCTAGATTTCCTAATGTAACAGGTATAAAAGCACCACTATCTTTAATTGAAAGTAGCTGTAAACTCTTCTTATTGCTCTCAATACAAACAAAATAGTTACTGGAAATAAAACTACAGTTAGAAGATTTATCATACCATGGTGAGGAGATTATATTCGATGTTTTTAAAGATCCCCGTGTGTAACTATATACAGAAACTTTGGTGTGCTGCATAGGTAACATCTCAATTCTAATTATTTCCTTAGTTGAAGAGCTAATTTGAAAGTACAATAAAGCAGCATTATTTGGTGTATTAGGAAAAGAAGTTTCCCATAGTAAAACACCTGTATTTGCATCCCAACTTCTAATAAATTGTCCTCCACCACTAACAGTTAC
This sequence comes from Argiope argentata, assembly GCA_026289955.1. Taxonomy (NCBI): domain Eukaryota; kingdom Metazoa; phylum Arthropoda; class Arachnida; order Araneae; family Araneidae; genus Argiope; species Argiope argentata. The sequence continues at coordinate 1,989,522 of JAOUZG010001441.1, read as the reverse complement.
CAAATCACCGTCCTCAGAGATTGCATCAATTACACCCGCATCTCCATTTTCTAAAACTTGTCGCCATATAATACTGCCGGTGCGTACACTTAAACAGGCCAAAACATTTTCCTCTGTTGCAACTATAAATTTCTGTGAGCCTCCTATGGTAGGATCAATATAGGCAAATTTTACTTTACCGATATATTGCTGCCTCCAATCGAACTTTCCAACTTGATCTTCATAAAGAGAACTAACAATTGCAATTAATACGAAAAGAATAGCCAAATTAATGAGGAAACTAAAATTACCAGATAATGTCATAGTTAGGATTTCAACGTGATTCTTTCTAATACAATAAGAATTTTAGAAAAATATAGCATTTAAGTAAACTATGCAAAATACTCTGTTTCAAAAAATCATAATTAAATATATCTGGATAATATTTAATTGATTATAGCTAATTTACAACTTGCCGATTCCGTTCCTGTAATATTTTATATGGAATCACGGTCTCAGTTAAATAAAAATATGATATAAGAAAAACCACCTAGAAAAATATCCTCTTTGAGAAAAACTTTTTTAAACCGCTAATCCGTAATTGATGAAGAGCATCACTGCCAATGCTTTAATAATTATAAAAATGTAATTTATTTTTTATTCTATGGTATTTTGCTTACATAATTTTGAAATGTATTGTAGTTCAACCATCATAGTTATTAAAGAATAAAATATTATTTTCAAAGCCTTTTTTATATTATTTTATTACATTTTAACTGTATATTATTCTTCAAGCTATTAAAAAGAAATTGCATTGAATGAATATTTATGGTAGATGTAACTGTATAAATCACTATTTCGATATTCTAGTTAGGAAAATAAAACTGAGTGGCAACAGTGCATATTTCCTGTTTTTCTCCATTTCAAGAATTGCACGTTTTTCTTAACTTACGCGGAATCCTATTTCGTGTTTTCAATAGATTAAAGAAATCATGCCACAAATGAGTGTGTCTGAAGTATTAGCCGTCGACGAAGTCGAAAAAACCGAAATTGATCGCAAGCAATCCGACACTGAGTCTGATAGTGATGATTCTTCTCCAGAAGCTGATGAAGGCGATGCTGCCCAAAGTGCCGCCACAAGCCAAATGGCTCAGATGGCTGGTTTAAGTGAAGAATTGGTGAGCAAAGCTAAACAAAGTCGAGGAGAGAAGAAAGCGAGAAAATTGATGTCCAAGTTAGGATTGAAGCAAGTCCAAGGTGTTACCAGAGTTACCATCCGTAAATCCAAAAACATTTTGTTTGTGATCACTAAGCCTGATGTCTACAAAAGCCCAGCTGGAGATACTTATATTGTTTTTGGGGAAGCTAAAATCGAAGATTTGAGTCAACAAGCTCAGATGGCTGCTGCTGAAAAATTCAAAGCACCGGAATCAGCTGGCCTTGGCGGTGATGGCCCTTCTCAAACCATAGCATCTCAGCCTATAGAAGAAGAATCCGAAGAAGAGGGTGAAATTGACGATACTGGTGTGGAAGGCAAAGATATTGAGCTTGTCATGTCCCAGGCAAATGTTTCTCGCAGTAAAGCGATCAAAGCTCTTCGAAATAACAATAATGATATTGTTAATGCCATTATGGAATTGACTATGTAATTACGGATAAGTTCAGAATGTAATCCAAAACCATATTCACAAGATTTCTTTTAAATTTTGAACATTAACTCCTTATCAGTCCAGTGTTGTATTCAGATGTTCTAGTTAAATTGTTCTTGTCCTTATAATTCAATAAAAGTATTCAACTCTACTCTTGTTTAAATTTTTGGTTGAGATATTATTCATTCTAAATAAGTACTATACTGTGGATTAGAAAATTTATTTTTTAAATATTTAATCAGTAGAGTTCATATAAAAACTTTAGAATTGTCATAAGAAGCATGAAGATTGAAATTGTATAATAGTAAGTTTTTTAGGCTGTCTGAGTAATAATTTCTAATAACGAAAGTTTTTGCCTCTAAACCCCCACTATTTAGTTTTGCATTCATTTTTGAAAAGCCAGTTGTTTTTCTTCTAAGATGTGATAAAGTCTTATTGTTATCATTAAAATGTAATCAAATTCTAAGCTTAAAAATAAATGCCTTTCCATAAATATTTTTTTTACTGATTATTTTATTTGTATACAGCCTGTGTGAAATTGGCAGAGGAATTTAGTTCATTAAGAAAAGATGCATCTTAAGATACTTGTGTGCCATTTATTTTCTACTTAAGCCATATTTAAAAAAAAAGAAATGCTTTTTATTGACTTTAAGTTCCTATATATGTGATTAGTTGAATTATCTTTTCGGGATAGAATGAATTGATTGTGATCTTTATTGCATTAGAAAGTTATTGAAACTGCTGCAAGGGGAAGATGAGTTAACTTTTAAAATCAACAGAGAACATAATAGAAAACAAATAATAAATCAATTCAGATAATTTGGTTTAATATAAATAATGAAGGCTAGTTAAATTTAAATATTAATAAAATTTAAAACTTGGTTTGTCAATTGAAAGTTTATTATGAATTTTTCATTTTAAATCCTTTGAAAATATGATTTTTGGAGAAAAAAATGGAATATGGAAACTTATTGAGGTTACATTATTATTGTTTGCAGGAAAAATTAATGCAATTGAATATGAATTCACATCCCTTGTAATATTTTGTAGATTTTATCCCTTTTTATTTTTTAATTGATATTTGATGAAATAAGTATGCTGTTAGTTTTTATTTTTTGTGAGTATTTTTATGTATAAAATTAAGATAAAGATTTTCCCCCTCAAATTTTATTTTATTCCAAGCCATAATATATTTTTAATATATATATATATTGCTAATCAAACCATATATATTTATTGCACTAACATTTAAATACCTGTATTGTATTTAAAAATATTAATTAAAAATACCTACTATTACAAATTTACAAGAATTTCACATCAATACCAGATATTTATTTCTGAGATAATAGGTTGGCATAGATGCTAAAATAATATTTAGGTAATTATGTGGTATAGTTCTGTCTTTTATAATGTAACTATTTTTTATCCTTTGACGGTATTATGGAAATGAGAGAAGTAGTCTTTCAGTTTTAATCTGTTGCTGACATTCTGTATTCATTCTGTAAGTCTTAGTTTTATTAGGATGTTAATGAATTTGCATGATTGATGTTGTTCTCAAAATAATTTCCTGTACAACCTAGCTGGCTATGAATTGCTACAAGTGAACATTTCCTAAAATTTTTCTCAAATTAAATAAATTGAAATCATTCCTTTCAGTAGCAATTACGCTATTTGCAATGCATTCCCATTAAATAACCTTTTTTTCATGGTGGCCAGCTGATTGGGAATCAGAGAATCGTCTGGAAAAATAAGTTTTAAAACTGGACATTTATTATAAATCAGCATGGTAATCCACTAGTATTTTTTCATAAGTAGGATGAATTAATGTTGGCAACTAATAAAAATCAAACTTTTACTGATAGTTTTAAACAGACTGTTTAAGAGAAGGATTAACAACGATCTTAATTATTACATAAATATATAACATTTTAACCAAAAGTTTTTCTTTTTTTCTGATGGCATCCAACTCCTCTTTCATTGATAATTTTTAAGCTTTGACGGATCTCTTTTCCTTAAAAAGATAAATAAGGAATTATTCCCTCCCACCTTTTCGTCAGATTGATTATACCACATATTATGAGAGAGAAAATATGAATTTTAAATATTTATAATCAAAACTAGTTACAAAGTATTGACCAATTATTATATTCTATTGAATTTATTTTAAACAAATATTTTACAATCATTACTTTTGTCCCTCTTCTCGGAGATTGTATTGTTGAATTGTGAAGTATTGGATGATATTGCTATTCTGTAAAACATTATGAAAACAGATTACTAAATTTGTCATACAAATGAATGATACTAGCATTTTTTTAACAAATTTTGAATTTGTTTAAAATTTTTCATACATTGAAAAAAATGCTCTATAACTTTAAAATTATTTTAAACATCAGAAATTAATTTGTTTGATGCATTATAGGTGCACTTGTCTTGGTAATTTTTAAAAAGGAAAAGGGCAACATTTTTTTATATAGTTTTATGTATATGAAACTGTTACAAAATTTATTCAAACTATCTTTTTTGACATCTATACCTCTAAAACATTTTCCTTTTAATTTCCTATACTGATGAAGAGATTTCATTTTATATTTGTAAATTATTTTTTTCTATTTTTAATGTTGATGCATCTTCAAGCATTGGTTAATATATTTTAAGAAAGAGGGAAGAGTTGCATAATTTAAACTTATCTGAAATTCAAAAAAAAAATATTTATTTTTGTTCTCAGAATGCAATTTTATGTTATATTTAATATCTATTTAGATTTTTATATCTAATGCATAAATAGTTCCTTAAAATAGTATGAATTTTATTCATAATAATTTTTAAAATTAAATGGTATATAATGAAATAAAATTTGATATGAAGATATAAAAAAAATGATCATGAAGTAAAATGCCACAAATATAGAAAATTCAATCAAAACTCTTTTTTTTGGGGGGGGATATTATAATGATTTCAATTTGTCACTTTTTGTTCTATTTCTAATCTTCATTTATATAAACAAAAGATTATTTTTTCAGATAAAATGTTATAAATTGAATTTTTGTGTGTGTGTGATTAAATGAAAAAGAAATAACTGCATTAAGACTTTTTTTCTTTAAAATCTTTCTTTTTAAGGAAAAAAATATCTGCAGTAATTGAGTTATTTGAATATTTAAAATCTTCATTGATCATAAGTGAATAGATATTTTCACATGGAATTACTATAGTATCATAATTTCATTTAAATCACAAACTTGACCAAAGTTTTCATTCAGGACTTCTTATTATTGGATTTATAATTAGGTTCTTTTCATTTTATTACAAATTTATAATAATTATGAAAAATTATTTTTTTTTACAATTTTTCAAATTTATTTCCAGTATTTCTATTTGTTACATTCATGAATAGTTCAGTTTCTTTTTAAATATTTGAAGGTTTTATTTTGGACATAGTGCTTATGATTCAGAAATGTGAATCTACTATTGTATTTGAATTTTTATTTTAGATCTTTTCATCTTTTTTTCACTTCTGTGTCTGAAATTGCTTTACAATTTTTTACCAAAAAAAAATTTCCCACAAAATCTGAATTCAGGAGGAGAAAGTATAAAAAAGGGTTGTCCCCCCCCTTCAGTTTTAAAGTCAAGGCTAGAGTTATTCAACGAAATTTCAAAAAAGGCATTGAAGGCACAATGCTGGAGATACTTTTGGATGATTTCCAGTTGGTCTTTTTGTCAGAAGCATTCTCTTCTTTGATATTAATGAAAAGTCTGGTGACTATTGTTATTGATGTTGCTGGAAAAGATGCTTATTAAGAAAAGATTACAACCGTAAAAAAAAATCGAACGCCAGATTTTTATGTATATTCATGTTTCATTCCTCTTTGCATTCGGTAAATGTAGTGTTTGATAAAGATATTGCAAAAACACAGCTAAATGGATGAAATTTGGTATACATCTTCACACTTGTAGGTTTCGATGAAATTTTCAGTATCATCCGTTCAGAGGATATCTATTTGTTTGAATATAAGGTAAAAGGATAACTAAAAAGCAAAGAGAGCTAGATAGTCAAAATTTGGTACCGATATTTGCTATTTCTTGTATAAACATCTATCAAATTTTGAGCCAAATCTAACTAGGGGTTCACCTCATGCCGGTCTGTGCTTTCAGAAATATACAAACGCGATAACTCAAAAGGGAAGTGACGAGTATATCAAATTTAATATATAATTTTGTGTCTATAAGTGTATAGTTTTGGATCAAATTTTTCTTTTAATCGATTTGGAAGAATGCATCTAAAAGCCCAAATTCGCTTTTCGGATGCTTTCAATGACATACTAGGTATTAATCCCAAAACACTTGCTAAGGATTAGACAATGGAATCAGTAAAAATATTAAATTCACGCCTTATGTTAATATTCCATTACCATAGCACGCCAGTGCTACTCAAAGCATTCCCTGGTAATAAACGAGAAAGTTTGGGGGAGACTGACCCATTTATATCCGTTTTGCTTCTAACTACTGAACTTTTCTTTTCCCCTCTGTTTTTTTTCTTCTCAATTCCTACTATTAGCTCGCACTCTCCCTATATATATATGTATATACTTTAAATTTTCAATCGTTAATAAAATACTTTTTATTCATCCACTCAGGCTCAAGTAAATTTTTTAAAACTTGTACTGGATGTTGATACAGTTTTTTTTTCAATTATTCATTCATTAGATTTTTATTCATTAATTAAAACTTAGCTAATCAAAAATCTTCATTTCCCCACAGCCAAATAAAAGAATGCAGTTTGTTTTTTCCCTATGCCAATGAGGTTAGACTTAACATGTTTTCGGCCGATTATTTCAAACGAATCTGTTTCTTTTATTAATGTTTAATGCATTTAAAATGAAACATTGTTAATTAATCAATTGTTTGTATTCATCTTGAAGTATTTTCGAATTAAAATAATACGGAATAAAGAAAATTAAAAAATTTCTAATCTGCATTGCGTTACCCCAACTGACGTAGAAAATTCACACATTTTGCATTGCTTCAATTGGCGCTGCAAATTCAACGCTAGTATAATTTTTTGATCAATTATTTATAGTAAGTGTAGTTAGGCCGTGAAAGCCTGATTGGCAGGGCGTCGGATTCACATCCGTTCGGCTGCGAGTTCGAACCCTCCAACCGAAGACTGTATGTGTGGTGGACGCTAAATCTGCCTTGGTCAAAAAGTCCGCCATGTCGAGAGTAATAGCAATGGGGGTACTGGGTCCAAGGTTATTGTTCTCTGCTCCAAATCTGAATTACCATCTGCAGATAAATGTATGAACAAAGTTCGCCTCGTAAAAATGTTCGTGACGTGTGTGAACTAGAAGTCTGACTTCTCGCTTCGGTCCATACCCTCGGAATTCTGGGAGCACCAGAACAACAACAAACGTAATTATTTAATAAAAAGTAAAAAATAAAAATTTTCTTCGTTCATCTTAGTAGGAATTCACTTAATTTTTTTAAAAATATTACTTAGATTTTTTTTCTTGAATTTATGAATTTTTTCCCATTATTTATGAAAGCCTGAACGTGTTAAAGCATTTTCATTTCTTTGTAAAATATATATAAAACGTTTCTACAGTAATTTTTTTAATTAAGAATTTTTGCTTATTTATTATCGATTTTCTATTAAAATATTATTTTAGAAACTTATTTAGAGCATGGTATTGCTCTATCATCAATTTCATGGCAGGTTTGCTAATTGCATGATGATATCCATAGGAATGCTATATTTCTCAGCTTTATAAGATTGAAGATAAAATTACTTAATAGGAGACAGTGCAGAAAAAAATTTACGCTTTCCATCCCAGCTATGTTGGATCTCAATTGTTGTTGCTTATACAAAATTTGTGGTTGTGATGAGTTTCGATATCACTTACACCATTTCAGAAATGTTGTATCTATCTGATGTTTTATAATTTTAAGAAATATTGGAAAAATTCCAAGATCTTTACTATTATCTTTGGAAAGTTGATTTAATTATTTTATTTTTAATAGTTTTCTTTTTTTTTTTTAATTCTTATGACCATTTTTATATTTTTGTCGAATCTAAAAAGGCATAGTTTTACAATAATAGATATGCAAATGCAGAAATAAATATTAAAATTTATAATGGTGTGTTGTGTGTTTCTAAGGAACTGTCCAGTTTTATATACGTTATTTTTAATCTTCATAAACACAGCTACACTATAAAATTCATTAACACTTATTATTACAGAAACACATAGAAAATTTGGTTATAGAACAATACGGTGGAGGGTTTCCAGTCGAAAACAGTCGGTGTTAGCGCTTAGCAAAAAGGCCGACCTTAGGGTGAAGGTCTGCGCTCAACTGATTGTCTAATGCAAGACCACCACAATGGGCGCTCTCTGCTCAAGGGGTAAAGAAGGAACTACAAATTTAAAAAAAAATTACTTAAAATTAATTTTTAAGATTTTTTTGCATAAAGACTGCATTATTAAATTTTAGTATAAAATTAATTATACAATTTTATTATAATATTAATATGTGTTTTAAAATAATGTTTGTTTTTCAAAAATAAAGTGCTCAATTAAATTTTTAAAAAATTAAACCGACGATTGATTTCTACGAAATTAAAGAGTGTTTACAATAATGAACCATTGTAAAAGTATAAAAACTACTGTTGTTTTTATTTATGACACTTTTTCAATCCAGATGGCAGGTCTGTCGGCGATTTAAACCGATTGAGCATCTCTCGTTTTCAAGTAGCACTAACTAAGCCAAGAGTACGACTTAGCTACACACACATAACAACCGTTTTTAGGGGGTGGACTTCATTCATGCATGCACAGATCACAATTCAGATTTGGAGCAGAGAACGATCATCGCAGATTTCAGTCAGACATAGGGAAAGTCCATCTTACCCACCGATGTTATTTACAGAAACAGACCTCCTACAAATAGTTGTAGAGAGCAACGGGGCCTACTGATTACACCCAGAGAACTTACTATTTCACAAAGAGTAAAATAATAGCTTTCCTCATCGTAGGAAGCTATACGCGGCTTGTCTCATTGTACGAAAACAAGATTTCTTTCGCATTCAAAAGATACTTATTTGTGTATTCAAACAAGTTTCTGTAGACATTCAATGCTTGAAACAAATTTTATTTGGATTTATATCCATTCTTAATTGGATATAAACACCATAATTGTTAAATTGAAACGAATTGATATTTCATAATTATATTTTCTTTGCCTAGTTAGCATTAGAATTCCATAAAGTTGAAATAGTTATATATCAACTCTATGAAGAGTTCCGTTGCTCTAAATGATTTCCCAGTTTTTTTAAACATAATTATGACTTATTTTCAAGCTCCCTTTAAAAATAAAAGGAATAATGTAAATTAATTGGCAATGATAATTTCTCTCCGTGAATTTTCAAACACATTTTAGGAAAGATGCACAGAGATTCATGCAAATTTAAATGTTTTTTTTAATGTATAACAGAGAATATAAAGGCTGGTATCACCTATATATCAATACATTTGTTTACATATCATCCATATTACGGTTGGCAATGTGGTAAAGAAAAAAAAAAAGGTTTGTTTATTAAAATTCGTGGATTCAAGAATTTATCTTGAAACAAATTATAATGTTCGCATTTAAAATATTTATTTATTCTTTTTGCTTTAAACTGACTTTCTTTAAAATATTTTTATTGGAAAGAAATTAAATAAATTGGCAATTAAAATAAAATTTCTTCTGTTTTTTTTTTTCTTCTTTTCTACAAAGTGTTTTAAATGTATAAATAGGGAATTGCCATCATTAGACTTGAAAATATAATATCATAAATTTGGAAAAAGCCATTTCAGGAAAATATCAGGGAGTGTTTCCTCTCTGAAGAGAAGCGTCTCGCCAGAGGAGCGGATTGCTTTTCTCGCCTGTATACGTGAGCTGTGTTTACGTTTGCTGTTAACGTTGTATTATTGAGCTCGCTGCGATTTACTGTTGCTGTGCTATACGATATCTGTTTTGCAGTCTGTGTTTATTGTGCTTAAGGCTTGCATTTACGCTTTTAGTGACTGTTGACTGCTGGATTGTGTTTATCTGAATTTTTATTTTATTAAGTCATCCTGTAAATATCTGTAAATTTATTTGTGCTGTCCTCAATTAAAGTCCATTCGATCCGAACCCTCTACGCTAAAAACGTAAGTTTCTTTTACAACGTAAAACGTAAACTTAAGTTTCTTTTTAAGTCACATACATAAAACTATGTTATTTTGTATGAGAAATATTTAAACGATAACCTTTTTTTCTTTCTCAAAATATGTTTAACAAAAAAGAATGTAAGTCATCTTTGTTTCTATGATGCGTCAAGAATAACTGCCTTTAAACAAAGAATTTTTTTAAAAAAATTTATTAATATTAAATTAGTCGTTCTTCACTTAATGGACCATGAAAGTTCATGATAAACACTAAACAATGCTTCGTTATCAAAAACAGCAGAAATGAGATAGAATTGATTAAAATCGCAATTTAAAATTCAAGTAAAATAAATCACAATATTGTATTGATATCTCAATAATGATAATTTTTCCTTGAAATACTGAAATATGTATAGAATAAAAAAATATCGTATTCATAATTCTTAAAAATTAATACACTATAGATTATTCTTAAGTGTTTCTACCCAAAAGACATTAAAGGAGTCAGTCGATTTCAATTTTTTGTACGATATTAATGTAAAATCTTAGTTGTCTATTGGCAAATGTGTTATAAGTGGAAAAGGAATAAAAAGAGTTGTGGTTTCCTTTCAACCTAAAACCTCAAAGGCACAAATTCCCATATTGACAATATGCTATCTCAAAACGGCCTTAGCCGGCAGCTCTAAATGAAAAAAAAACAAGAAAAAAAGCCTATCGGCTGATCCTCGATCCTTCAGAGGCAGATAAGAAATTCCAGAAACACAAAAAATTCTTTTCTTGTGTCCTCAGTATCCCATTTCATTAATGGAGATAGAGATAAATTTAGAAATCTGTGAATGGGTGAAAAGTGAACGGACCTATTATTCTTGAATTATTGTAATACTGAATTTCATGTCACTGAAATTTATCGGAGCGGTAACTTTACTAGAAAGTAAAAAGTCACCACTCCGCTTCTCACTTTCCACCACTGATGATTTCCAATTTTGTTTACTTCGCTGGCACCATCTAGTGGTAGAATTCAGAACTAAAGCAAACATTTTAAAGAAATGGCATTTATTTTTAATTCAACTTTTTAAGAAAATGCTTTACTCTAATAAATAAATTAAGTAAATAGTTTTGAATTTTTTAAAAAAAGTAAGCTGAAATAAACAAATTAATTCAAAAATCAGTAAATTAAGCATCTCTAATACTCAGGTGATGATTGATGAGGCGTCACACACGTCTGGACAGTGCCTGTAGTTTACAGATATCTGATATGATTCATGATAAATTATTTATGATAGATATAAATTATTTTTATAGGTATAAATGATTTATGATAGATGTATATGATTCATGATAGATGTCTATGATTCATGTTAGTTGTATTTGATTCATATATATATCTATAATTATAAGTATTTACGCTTTATGATATACATTCACCATAATAGCAAGCATCATGATTCAAATTTGTTCTAGGAGTATTTTTAAAAATGCGTTTTTAATTAAATATTGATATATTTAAAATAAAGCATTAAATACTGAAGAATTCCTACTTCTTTTAAAATTGATTCACCATTCAGTTCTTTTTATGTTTGATCACTCACTAAGAAATCCACATTCATCTAAATTTTTAAAACGAATGAAATATATTGTCTAGTTTTTTTAAAGTCACTAATTGATGAAATACATATATCTTGAAGGTATTTAAAGCCAATGAAGTTATCGGTGTTTATAAAAGAATGGACTGTTATTTTCAGACGAAACAATTGATAATCAGATGAAAAATGTATCCCTTTACGTTGTTTCTATTATGTATAGGCGTTAGTTAGGAGAAATAGACGTTTAACTCTCTGACTCCCAAGGCGGCCGAGACGGCTCTGCATTCAGACATCCACGAAACGGCCGAGCGGCCGAATCGCCACCTGTTTATTTTCTTCCCCCTTTCTCAGCGGGGTCGTAAGACGGTGAGGGTAGTTGCTTCCGTTTTTACTGTCACTGTTGATTAGTATCTTCTGAAAGTGTTTGAGGGTAGATGCTTAATTTACCATGCGCTTTCTGCCCACCAGCCGCTAAACTCGCTTGTTCAAATGTTGGGATATATATCTCGATCTCTTATTTCTTCTCTCATTTTCGATCTCTCATTATTTTTTAGTATTAGGTGATAAACTTTGAAACTAAGCAAGAGTTCTGTTCAGCTGTAAAAAGGAATTTCGCATAAAATATAATTAATTATAGCGAAATAACCCGAATTCACTTAGCGGTTTTAGTTGCTAGATAGATTTTATGTTTGGAATATCTTATTCTCACACAGAGTAAGGGAATAATTAGTGATAGTTTTACAAATGAAATTCATTAGATTCCTTTATCATTTGAATTTAAATATAGGTTTACGATTTCGTAGTCTCTTTTAAAAATTAAAGACTTGATCAGCCGTTTGAAAAAAAAAATAATAATAAAGAATTTCTTGTACATATACTCTAAAATGCATGCACTGTTTCTTGAAATTATACAAAGTTAAACTTATGCTTTTTTTTCATTTCTAAAATCCTGCGAGTATAATACAAAATCTAAAATAACTTTGTAAAAAAAGATTAAATTGAAATCTGCCATGCATATTTCAATGTATCATGTCAGAACATCGTTTCTTGAACGGCCAAGCACCACGTGCCCGTGCGAGTTAAATTATATTTCTATTCATTTTAATTGTTTTATTGAATGAGTCACTTTAGTATGGCAAACGATCCAGAAAACTTTTGTCTTGCATTGATTATTTAAAAAATATCACATTTCCTGTTTATTTCATTTCATATGACCACGTCCCCAAAATGACATTTTTAGGTTTTATTTGCTGTAGTTATTAACTTATTATTTTTTTTAATCACAGCTTTTGTAAATGCAATAACAATGCGTTATTTAAAGCTGATTTTCTGAGATGCTCGTGCAGGTAATAAAATTTTTCTTTTTCGCCTACGGATTTTTGTTGATGCCAAAAACCTCATCTCATAAACAGCATATATTCTGACATGATAAAAAGTAATAAATAAATGCCAAAATTACAATTTCTAGCATTGTTTCAAAAATTATTTAACTTAAAGAAAAACACCGAATAGTATGTAAAAATAATAAATTTAAAAAATTAATGAATAAAAAGGTTTATTGTTTCAGAAAACTACTTAAATCGGTTATTTTTCGAAGCTAAATCTCCCCTATACCAATTCTTGAAACAGTTCTAATTATAAAATAAGATTCTAAATATTCCTTTCTTAAAAGAATTTGCCGATCGTTTGAAAATTGACTGATATTATATCTTTTGAACAATGCTTAAGTCAAACACCATAATTTTAAAAAAAATGTTACCGACGTTCTCTTTGGTTAGAATTTCAGAGTTGACTGCTGCATTCATGAAATCGTTCATTTTTTCTGTATTCATATTTTGTTATTTAACAGCTATTGTGGATATGCAGAGTCGTTTGGAAGGGAAAGAAGAAGTTTTGATTTAGATTGTTTTGGCAATATAACTGAACAATTTTAAATGTTTATTTAATATATCAAATTTATTATATCAAATTAAATTTAATATATCAAAAAGAAAAATATCTTATCCACAAAATGTTATTTGCCCTGGGTTAATATTATGACATTTTAAATCATTAAACTTTAGTAGATCTTTAAAATTTGTATTATTAATGAACTTATATCTTAGATATGGATCTACTTATATCTTAATAGTTTTTAAACACTAGAACATTATCCTCTTTATATTTCAAAAATAAATGCATCTAATTTATATCAAAATAAATTAATTTAAAATTTTGTAAATTTATAGGATTTATAAGACTTGTTTTACAAAATTTATAATAATTTTTAAGTACTTACAATGAGTTCTTTCTGTTAATAACTCTAAAAAAAGCGAGAGATAAATCTCAAATGATTGAATTTTCCGTAACAGCAATAAATTTTATGATATGCAAGTATACTATTTCAACGTTATGCTTCAACATCAAATGCATCTTTCCGTAAATTATAAATTGTTATCAAACGCAAAGATTTAAAAAAAACTGGAATGTCTGGAAAATCTTTAGGTGAAATTATAAAGTGTTATTAAAATTTGCATACAACCCCTTATTCCACAGCAGTAATTTGACTACATGAACAGGGCGACAAGAGAACCTCCCCACTCTGCAAATGAACTCTTGACCGCAACAAGGGGGAGGGGAATGTTTGTCTTTTGCCGCTTATATTTTCGGCCGTTTTGGTTTTTTAAAGAACTGCGTTTCAAAGAGCCACGGAATTCAGAGGGTTAATATGGAATGCTGGTGATGGCCGCTGTTTCTACTATATGCAATGGCTGATGTCATCAAGACAAATCCGTTGAATCCCTCAATTGAAATATAGAATTAAAGTGAAATCGTTAAAGAAATTATTATTATTTGGATAATGATCATGATCTCGTGTCCGCTTCACATCACTGAAAGCAGAAAAGAGGGTATACAGTAGCTTCTGAGGGTATGGACTCCTGAGCACAAGAGGGCAGAAATCTGACTTCTAGCTCATATGAGATGACACACACACACACATTCTCTTGCACAGCCTTTTTTACGGGTGGGGGGCTCATTCATACAACTCACAGATTGTACACAGTAGAGCAACCACGCCACAATGGGGATTCAAATCCGGGACGCCCAGATCACTAGGAACACGCGCATCCTCTGTGCTATGATGCCGGCATTTTTTTAGTTATAGTTAAATAAAAAAATAAAATTAATAGCTTTTAATAGAATTAAAATAAAAAAATTAACCTTGAATATAGTTAAAATTAAATATTATTTTAGTTAATAAATTTTTATTGATAATAATTAATAATTTTTCTTTAAAATATGAATTGAAAATTAGATATTTCGAATAAATACTTAAAAAAACAATAGTGAATATATTTGTTATTCAATAAATCTTGAATTTTATATTTCTATTTAGGAATAAGGAGAATAGTTAATGAGAGAGGCTATTTTATAGCGCAATTTTTGGTTTATATGGTTACGTCATAATGCTGTGAAAACAAAACAAAGCGGACGGGCGTTTTATGTTGACACCGGTACACCTCTATCCTTTCTTCCTTCCTATGGGGATTGCATCAGTTGCCGGCAACACTATTGCCGGTAGTTTTGTGCAATCTGAAAAGCAGGATTAAAGTTTCTATTGCTCTATTAGATATTCACATCTATTGCATTGAACCGGTATTCACATTTCTTAATTGAAGATACTGTGATCATCATCTTCAGATCTGGATTTCAGCAGTTTCAATTATCCACCCCTATCCCAATCTGCAGGTAATGGCGTCCATTTGATATTTTACTAATGTATTTTCCATCTATTTTCAGACTTAAATATATATGGCCAATAAAAAGTCTAATTATTTTTACATTATTAATTCTGTACTCATTAATTAGTCAATTATAGTTAGATTATTGAGTTTCTTGATAGTTACTGAAACAGTCGAATAAAATTGATAATTTTTAAAAACATATCTTAGATCTTAAAATATACAGTTTTTAAAATATTTTACATTTTCCTAAGACTATATTACCGTTTCGTCGAATGTTAAGAATTTTGCGAAATCGTATAATGTATTTTGCCTCCATTTTAGCTGCAGTTGTCTAAGATTTACGTATTAAGCATTTTTGGAGTAATCATAATTCATCACATATTTACAAAATTTAAATTTCTCATGCTTTTAGAAAGTGAAAAGTAGCTGCCATAGTTAATGTATGCTGAGAGGTAAGGTCATGATCTGCGTCAAATTTTAGAAGATTTTATAGTTTGTAAAAAATGCTGCTGTTATGTTATCTACATTTGAGTAGTTGGATCAAGCTGTATATGATTGTTTTATTTAAAAATAACTTGATAAAAATTGGTAAGGTAAAGAATTAAATAGGTTTACTTAATTTTTGTGACCATATTTTGGTAGACTTGCATATTCAATCTCCTTAAAAAAACATTGACAAATATTCTTGTGTAAAGGCATTTTTATGAACTCTAGATTTAATGCTTTCTTTACAGTCAACTTGGGATGGTCTTCTAACAAAAGAATTCTACATGTTACCTTTTATCAAAGAAATTATAATACTTTATATGTTATATTATATCTAGAGTATTATATAGTCGGAACTCAAATTAAAATTATTGTTGGCAATCTTGGAAATTCTAATAGTTAGTTCCAAATAAATAACTAAAGTTTTAAATATATGTAATTTTGTGTGTAAAATAAAGTCATGAGGCATATAATGACTCAGGTGAGTTTTAGATTCATTTTTCCTGATTGATTTTCTGCTTTTTATTGATCTCTAAATCTCTATAGAATTTTTTTTTTCGAGACTACATGGTTGAATTTGACCTTTCCTAAAATGTTAGTCTGTTTTCACTCCTGCAAGTATTGCATTTGCTAGATTATAGAACTTATGACTATTAAACTACAATGAAATTCGAAATATATGTATACTGTGTAGGAATTTATTTTTATAAAAGGAATTAATATCTTAGTTTAAAAATCCTCAATTGAGAGAAAGATAAAGCATTTTTTTTAAAAAACATTGTTACTCTTGTAACTTTAATTAAAGAAAATAATTCTGTTGCAAAATTTTCATTTTGTCAAATTACCTCATTTGAGTTAGAGGTTTATTTTTTAAATTATTAATAATTATGCTTCTGGAAATACATATATTTTAGAATGGTTCTTCTATCTTTAAATTTTAATTGAATAAGAAAATTAAGCATCAATAATGGTAGTTAAGATTATTTTAAATGAAAAAGTACTATATGTTTAGAAGTAGATGAAAGCAGTCTTTTAAAGATTGACTAAATGTAAAAGCTATAAAATCCATAATGGTTTGCCTATTAGTATAGCAGAGCTGCAACACAATCCTCGAAGTTATTTGTAGAATGTGTGTGTTTTCATTTTTAAACATATTTGATTACTTTATAACATTGTGAATTTGAAGGAATATGAGGACGAAAAATTAATAATAATTAAAGTAAAGAGAGAGAGGGAGAGAGAGAGAGAGAGAGAGAGAAGAAAAAAAGACATGAAATTAGTATGTAGGAAATATAGAAGTTGAAACTTAAAATTTATTCTTTAAACAATATTTGAATAAAAAAGGAAAACCTACATTGTCATTCTAAAACTATCAGTGACATGGTTATTCAAGCTATAGCCTGATAAACTGATATCCTCCTCCCTCTAGGAAACTCTTATCTTTATTTAGTGATCTGCCTTTCCCTGCTATCTGTTACTTGATTTTATCATCCTAATAAAGGCCAATTTACTTAATATTCTATTTTCTTTTGTTAAAAATAATTTATCTATCAATAAAGATTTTTTAACATATCTTTTAATGAAAAAAAAATATGTTAATGAATATTCTAACTGACAAGTAAAATACTTTCAATGCAAATTCTCATGCTGTTTCAAGTGACTTATATTTTAAATATATTTTAATAATTTTTTTTTCAGTAACATTTATTTTAAAACTCATGGCTATCATTTTGTAGAATTATTGTTTTTGAGTTCCATTGTAGGTATTTAAATAATAAACACATTTCAATTAGATCTGTTACTATTTATCATTGTCATTTAATTATTATTTCTGGAAATTTGTATTAAAAAAATAGTATTGTAACTTTTTCAAATCTGTTTCTTTTCTTAAATCCATAAAAATATTCATAATTTCAAACATAACTTTTAGTATTTTTCTAGAATCCCTCCCCTTTTTTTTCTATTGTACAAATGATCTGTTCTTTGCATTTTTCTATTGTGAATAATCTATTGTTACATCATAATCTTTTTAAAAAATTCTGTTAAAGAGAAGATTTTGTTAAAAGGATCTTTTAGTCGATATAAATGTTATTCAATAATTTCATTTTATCTTACTCAGAACTGATAATACTTAAATTAAAGTGGATAAGAATTTTGAAAAGGTTTGTATGAAAGTGATAAGAAAGAACTCATTCTTCTGAAAAGCTATCAATGCTGATAATATGAAAAGTTATTTCCTTTATCATTCGTCATAACCTTTAAATGTAACATTTTAGCAGCATTGTAGCTGCTAAAATTATTTAGTTTACTTATGTCGGCTAATGTGTTTTAATAATCAGATAAAAAGTAACATGAATGAGAAACTATTGTAAATTATGTATAGAACTCGGTATAGACTAATAAATAATATGTATGATATTCTTTTGAAGAAGGAATTATTTTTTTATTGGTTATTTATTGTACACATTAAGAAAAGCTGTATTTGAGATAGTGGAAAATTTTATATGAATATTCTGTAGTCTTTTGCAGTATTAAGTCTGTCAAACATTCTAAATTTTGTATCACTTTGCCATTCCTGAATAGATAATGTTTATAAAAGTTACAAAATTTCAAATTTATGTTCCCAGAATTGCATTAGTTATCTATTGGCAGAGCCTTTAAACATGCATTTGTATAATTATGCATCTACTGATATTTTCAAGCACATAGAATATGTATGTAATGTAATCAG
The DNA here is from genome assembly GCA_026289955.1 of Argiope argentata. NCBI lineage: Eukaryota > Metazoa > Arthropoda > Arachnida > Araneae > Araneidae > Argiope > Argiope argentata. The sequence continues at coordinate 1,971,180 of JAOUZG010001441.1, read as the reverse complement.
ATAATTATTTTGATGGAAGCAGATTGTATGATCTTGGCCAAAAATCATGGAGGAAAAAACTCTCACACACAGGTTGAATTTAATTTCGTTTTTATTCTATCTAAAAGGCATGACGTGCAGCAAAACAGTAGTAAAAGATAAAAAGGGTTGAAACATTTATCTCTCATTTTATATACCATGATATTCTCACAAATATGCCATGTGTAGTTTTCTGACAATACAAATTTTGACCTTGACAAGAGAAATGCAGGATTCCTTTAAAAGAATCTATTTACATCAGTGATTTATTATCCATCCACTGGGTATGAGGTGGAAAGGGATCAGGAAATAACATTTTAGAATGAAGTGCGCTAAATTAAGACAAAACTATGGAAATTAATTACAATTGAAATTAGAGTTTAAAATATAATTGCACCCCCCTCTCCCAACATAAGACATGGAAGTGCATCAGGGCCCTTTGACACTCAACCATACCTTATCTAAGTAAGAGTTTAAAATTTAAAAATATGTCAAAAGTGATAACTAAGTTTTTTTTACCATTACATTATACAAAAATCTCATTCAACAGTTTATATCAGAAATATTAAAAAATCAAAAAATTATATTTATGAAAATATCATTCAAGCTTAAATAATTATCAAAAATGATTACAAAATATTAAAATTAAATGATATCATGCACGGCATTTTTTGTAAAAAGTCTTTGAATTTAATATGGTGAATATAGTCAGTATTATATTATTCTTAATCCTAGGTATTCTGACTCAACAAGATTATTAAATTAGAAAATAAAATAATGGATTATTGAATTGTTAAATAAAATATCAATATTCCTATGATCTCACTCAATTGAAATTTCAATATAATTAATAAATTATCTGGAATTGAAAATAAACACTATATTCAATAACTTCAAGTAAAAAGAAAAACTTGGAAATGAAAATAATCATTACAATATTCCATAAATATCAAAATGAAAAATAAAATTTTAATATTGAAGTATTTCATAATATACACTTGGAAATGAAATTATAAACATGATCGAAATCTTCATATAAAACATTTTAAAATGGAAATAATTGCAAAATTGAATGTTTTCATGTAAATCATCTTTATCTTTACTTATAATAAAGCACAATGTCTTTGTGTGTGTGTGTGTGTGTGTTGGCGGTGTACAGGCCAGACCGCTTGACTTACAGCTACAAAATTTGGTACATGTATACCTTGGGGGCCGGGAATGTGCACCTCGGAGCCCATTTTTTGAATTTTTAATTAAAATTTTAATTAAATTAAAAATAAGCCAAATTTTAACGTTTTTTCGCTATAACTTCTAAAAATATTACAGCACAAAATTGATTTTTGCATGATATTAAAGCACAAAAAATTAGCTTTTCAATGATACTAATGTTTTGACTTATAAATTAAAACTCTATTTTTAATGAATTTTTAAACATTTAATTTAATCGGGTTTTTTTTCAACAATAAAATAAAAATAAACAAAATAAAAATAAAATTTTATCTTCATGAGGATCTAAAAAAAATCAGTTTTTAATAAAATGTTGCCATCATATTTTCAGAAATTATGATTAAAAAAAGTTGATTACGACCAAAAATAAAACTAAAATATAATTTATATCACGTGATTATATAAAATGAAACAAATAGGAAATGCAATATTTTTAAAACAATAAATGCAAGAGAAAAATTTTCTTGATCGTTAGTAATATCAAAATTAACAATTCAATTAAAGAATTAAAATAAATAAAAATATATTACAGAAGTGCGACAGTTAAAACTGAAAAAGAATTTTTAGAAAAGCACCAAACGATAATCTTTTGAGAGCGATATTAATTATTTAAAAGTAAGAAATCTTAATCGAGCTTGAAGATGACGTCATTTCAAAGAAACGACGAACAAAAAGCAATTGATATTATGTAGAAGTAAAATATTTTTGCATTCGCGTTTTCTTTTTTAAGTTTTTAAAACACTAAGACATGTTTTAAATAGTTACTTTTACTCATGTGAAGAAATATATTGCGCAAATCAAAGAATTCGCCTTCGTGATTGTAATTTATCTCCGCATTTTAATGAAACATGCGAAATAAAAAGGCACCTGCTTTCAACGAAGCATACGTAATATTAAAGCTATACTGGTAAAAGCAGGTCAGCTATTTGAAAACGCATCTTTCAAACAAGCATACGTAATAATTACCAATGCAAAATTTGTAAAAGCTTATAAACACATTTCTCGTGTTCGAGAACAACAACACATTTTTTACCCGCATATTTCAGAGACATCAAAACTTCCTAACCAAAGCAATATCATGTTCTCACATGAGAACAAACAAATCAGCTTTCATTCCAAATTAAACATATAAAAATGTCATTTTCGGCACGTGTCTGCATAAAATGAAACAAATATGAAACATGATATTTGTGGAAAATAAATGGATGAAAACGTTTTCTATAATATTTTACTATACATATATTACTAATCCAATTAAACAATTTTATTTAAGGCAAATATGGCTTAACATCTAAAAGTCATCATCTGCAATAGGAGTCCAACATATAATTTCTTAATTTTTTTTGGGGGGGAAAGGACATAAATCTCTTACCAAATGGTCTAAGTGAAATATATAATTAGTAGATTGAGGGGAAAAATGCTGATGAATTACGACTTTTAAATTTTTACATACATCATCATCTCTGTGAATCATGTTTAACAAAATATTCCGGAGACAATAAGTCCTTAAAATAAAAAAAGTGGCACTCCAATGAACTAAATCAATCATCAAAGCTGATCGAAAGCTATGAAAATTTCAATATAACTATTCAATAAAAACTGGCGATTTTAGATCACTTTATCAAGATCTCAAAGAAGCCAATCAGGGTTACTCTAGAATAATTGGTCTAGACTATGAAAATGATGATTGTTCTAAACTTGCAATATTCAAAATTGAATAAATCAGCCAGATTTGGTCGCAGAAGATAGACATGTTTATTTATTTATTTAGAAGTTGAAATATTAAGAATATTTTACAGAATATGAATCTATAAGACAAAAGGAATTTAAACCATATTTTTTTGAAATATATTTATATACCAAAAAAATAAATAAAATGTTATTATTGAGAGCATTTATATACATCCAAAAATAAAATTAAAAACTTCATGTTTCAATTAACCTGTGAAATGTTTGCTGAATTATTTCTTGACATATTATAAATTATAAAAAAATATTAAACAGTTTCAATTTCTGTAGGGAACATTCAACTTAAATGTAGGACTACTCTGCTTTCAGTTCTTCGTTTTATTTAAAGGCATGCTTGGATTGAGTAAAGAGGTCTTTATATTAATTGAATTTTCATCATTTCCATTTTAAATTAAAACTGAATTTTACGAGCCCTGATAGAAAATCAGAGAGAAATGCGGAGTTCAAAGACCAGGACTGCAACATAATAATAGAAGGGAATTATATGACTATCGAAATTTGAAGCTTAAAAATATTTTGCTAAAAAACGTTTTATGAGACCAAGTTATATAAAATTGATTGAACCCTTTAATCGGCATTAATACTGGTGAACCAACTGGTCGCCAAAGGCGGCTAGTTAGAAATAAAAATAATAAATACAAGATTTCATAGCGAACACTTGTAAATGAATTCAGCTAACACAAGATTCAAAATAGCCTTATACTAAATATTTAGGGAAATGAATTATATAATATAAAAAATTGGGGTAATTGAAAAAAAGAAAAAAAAACATTTATATTTGGAAACCAGTAATTAGACACAGTTATAATAGAGGGTAGCTTAATAACGGTCATGAGGTGTGAAAAATTCCCCTGAGGCATTTACTGCATTATCTGAATTATCATGTGCCATTATCTAAATATATAAAAATCAATGTTCTGAGATTATATATATATATATATATATATATATATATATATATATATATATATA
>JAOUZG010001441.1:1944010-1967204 GCA_026289955.1 Argiope argentata | reverse complement strand
ATATATATATATATATATATATATATATATATATATATATATATATAAACGCACTTCAAATACCGCTGAAACCTCAGGCCTGAAATTTGGCAGGCATGTCCACATGATTACGAAATTATCCACTAAGAAAGGATTTTTCGAAATATCAATTAGTTCGGGAGAAATTAATTAAACCCCCTTAATTTCTGTGAAATTAAAACTACTTTAATTAAGTAATGCTACTTTCCGAGTGAAACACGGCCTGCCGGAGAAGCGATCGCTGATGCGTACCGTTTCGTCCCGTAAAACCGCGTTTTTAAAATTGCCATCTTTACGCATCCGTTCAACTTATACTCAATATCGCAGTGGAATCGGATGGACTTCCTATCGTAGATCACGGAGGTATAATTTATTTTACGAAATATCGACGCAAAAATTAAATATCGATTTTTTTCAAAAGTCCATTTTGACGGGCCTATTTCTTGAACGGCCCTGTAAAATAGATGCTTAGCTGGAAAAATACAGATGTTTTCTGAAAGACAATACGATGTAGTATGCTGCAATACAATTAAAAAAAATCGTATTTCTAAATGAATTTTTGGCGAATATTTAATTTCGCCGAAACTTTTCTAGATAACTTAAACAATTTTTTTTTTACATAAAATTGGATAAATTTTTCAAAATCGTGCAAGATTGTAAAAATATGATTAAAAAAAATTGCACGTTTTAATTTTTTTTGTCATTTATTGGGTTTTCCTCTTCAACATTACAAATCTAATCCAATGATAAATAAAAATTAGACTAAATTTTTAAAAATATAATTTGGCATTTCTTTGGCACATCCTGGTCAATTTTGAAAACAATTCAGCAAAAATTACTTGTCTTATGAAATAATTTCCGATTTTGCAAAGACTGCATTAGAAAAACGATTTTGAGAGATTGGTTGGTCCAAAATCGCGAGCGCGAAAAAAAAATCTTATTAAATTCGTTTAATGGAGATTTACTACAAATTAATTTACAACAGATCAAAAGCAGCAGGGATCGATTTAACAGGAGACTGTTTTTCACACGACCAATTTTATGTAGCTTGTTCTAGAGTCAGTTCATCAAGCAGCTTAATAATTTTAGCTCCAGAAATAACCCCCCAAAATTTTGTATACAAAGGAGCTCTAGCTTAAACATAGTTATTACAATAAAATGTGGATGGCCTGCGTTTGCAAAGAAAATCAATACTTTAAAAGGATCGGTTAAGGTCAATATATAAGGAGCATATATATAATGAGTCCCGGGACCTTCCAAAAATTAGAAAAAGATTATTGGTAATAAGCAATCATTATAGGGGGGTTTTGTAACTAGGTGCACCAAGCACTGTTATTCCCTGCTAATTCCATTACCCGAGCAATGCCGGGTACGAGAATGCTAGTTTAGTATATAAGATATATTGTAACGTCTTCGGTTGCGTCCGAAAGCAAAACTCAATTCGTCGAGTAATTAAATCCAGAATTTATTTTCAGTTACAATATATATATTATACACAATTTGCGCAAACTAATTAATATTTCACGAGCAATTAATTAGAGTTAAATCAGAGTTTCACTAGGGGAAGGTGCTGTTTTTCAGATATGTAAGAAAACTCTCTTTTAGAGGAACAGATAAGACGGAGCTCTTCGTGAACTCTAGCCCAAGGTTCAGGGTTTATCCGTAATTTCGATTAATCTGCTGGGTTTGCAGAAATCGTGAATTTGTCGAGGAAGATCAGCCTAGAAGACAAGGCTGTCGAAATAGCTGAAGTTCTCCCAAAGCTCGGATGAGCTTTCACACTTTTGACGAGACGAGACCAGACGGTCCGCACGACGGAACGAATTTGATTCACGAAATTCAGTTGAACTTCATGTGGACTCCACCTACAGGGCGAGGCTGCGTATGGTACAATCCAAAACTCTCTCCGAGAAATTGCATACGGAATTCCAAGCCGAGTTCGCCATGCTCTAAACACCCGCTATGTGTGATAGTTTTATTCCACTTTCCTTGCTCAATCGTCAGCCGACTTCTTCGTCTTTCTCCTCTGGATCTCCTCTCTTTACGTCATTCTTCTGCTCCTTTTTATTTTGTTTCCCAGGCCGGTCACCAACGACAAACGACCAATCAGCATATTCCCCAATTTTTATTTGACATTCTAACCTAAGATATCTTCCCAATCAAATGAGAAGGGAAAGCATCGATTAGAAAACCACAAGTGGTTGAAGACCATCTCCTTGATGCGACCACTACATAAAAGAAATGTCATTTAAATCCGGATCCCCTTTTGTATCTCTGAAAGGTTTGCGCCTTTTATCTATTGAAAAGAACACGCATGTTCAGAGCCTGATTAAAGCAGGGGCATAACGGGCAACTTCCCCGTATGCCCTACCTTACAGAGAGGGCCCCAATTCGAATAGAAAGTTATTTTTATTATGATCCTGCCCCACATCAGAGAGGGCCCCAAATCGAATAGTATGTTTATTTTACCCTTCCTTCTTTAATGAATGTTCTTTATTACTGAAATAGGGAAGCAGAAGGGGCCCCCAAAAAAGTTTTTCCCGGTCCCCTGTTAGGCTTAGTCCGGCCCTGCGGATGTTTCTTTCTTCTGATGCTTTTCTAAACACATCCATTTCCTGTTATCACTAATCTATTTTGTCCATATGGCATTTCACACCCTTGTTCAGTTTGAGACCTAAGCCTTTGTAGATGCTGCACGGACACATTTTATAGTTCGAAAGCTGTAATTCAACATGCGTAACCAGATGTATAAATTCTTTTGCTATCAATAAATATTTCAGCTATCAATATGGGTTTTTTTTTTTCATGTGGGAAACTTATTTCGTTAGTTTCCAACCGATGCTTATCTGAGGCCGTTACAATATTTTCCATTCTCAAGGTATGCATGCATATTAAAGCCTTAGAGTTAGAAAAAATGTAATTTAATTGGTGAAATCTTCTTTCATAGTTTTAAAGCATATAAATAAATTTCAAATGTAACAAACTTTATTATTATGCATACATTTTAAACAATAGACTTGAAAAATTTAAAACATAATAATTCAAATAATACGAAAAAGTGTCAGCAATTCTATTGATTTTTTTAAAGCTATTCAAAATAAAATCAAAACTACAAAATAAAAATCCTGACTTCCACCATTGAGTCAAGAAACATTCACATAATCACTTTTTGATGATTTCACAATGCAATTTTGAATTTTGGGCACTCGACACACAAATCACGTTTCCGAAATTGAGTGATTCATGGCAGATAAGAGGATGGAACTTGAAGATATAAGGAACATGCAAACGAGGATATGGAGCGAGAATAAGAAATTGCGAAATTGAAACACCAATTTCTATTAATTGTGAATTAACTGGTCACACAACTGCATGAAAAGGTTTTCCCAATTTCCCAAAATAGCAGAGCAGGAATTTTGGCGATGAGCAGCAGAGTAATTCACTGAAAACTGGACCTGAAAAGAGAGGCAGCAAAGAAGCTATGCCACGATACCCAGGGTACGGACATCTGATGAACTTCGCCGCAGGATACAGCGTATGAAAACATCGGCGAATCATACATTTCGCTTTGCCGATTATTTAATTTTAATTCTTTTGATAATTTTGGCGCACAGAAAAGCATCCTATCGACTAAATTTATAATGTAATCACATTATTTTGTTTTGAAGCAAAAGTACAGAGTCGTAGCCAAAAATCATGGAGAAAAAAAACACAGGTTGAACTTTTTAATTCCGTTTTTATTCCATCGCGAGAGGCATGTCGCGCTGGCTGCACAAAAGTAATAAAAGATAAAAAAAGTCGAAACATTTATCTCTCATCTTATATACCATGCTATTCTCATAAATCTGCCACGTGTAGATTTCTGACAGGAATTCTTACAAGTTTTGACCCTTATAAGAGAAACGTAAGAATTCTTTAAAAGAATCTATTTACATGAGTGATTTATTATCCATCCACTCGGCACGTGGAGTCATCAATGAGCCTTATAAGCCAAATAATAGCCTTCGAGCTGAAGGGTCCCTTTTGCACGATCGGTATGATACTCGGCTACAGGCCCAAACGTCGCAGGTTCGCACCGCTACCTTCACTTCCTACTGATGCATTATCTTTATAATACTTCACTTGGTTTATTATAAATAGAAAAGGCGGAAAGAGATCGGGAAATAACATTTTAGAATGAAGTTACTAAATTAAGATATAACCATGGAAGTTAATTACCATTGAGATTAGAGTTTAAAATGTCATTATATGTAATGTATGAATATATGTAATGAATATATTATTTGTTCAAAGCAGAAGGTGGTTTCGAAGACATAGATGACACTTTGAATTTTTAAGTTCGTTTTATTCCACCACGCTAAAGCTTGCATTATGTACAAGCAAAAGCGGCGAACACGGCACAAAACGGAGTGACGAAAAGCTGATTAAACTTTTATTCCTCTGAATATATGCTTTTAGATTTTAATAGGGATCTTTGATGCATATCAATTACATGTACAGCTCGTGCAAGTTAATCATTGGGATCTTTTAATAGAATGTGCTAGGCTGGACATTTTCTATCCCTACACTCGTTATGTGGGAAAATAGCCGGCGTTTAGCTATTTCAGCAATTTCATACAGCTTCTGTTGAATTAATTAACTAGAGCAAGTGGAATGGGTCAGGAAATAAGAGAATATTTTAGAATGATGTTACTATGGCTGACTTAAATTGAAAATTAAGAAATTAATTTGAATTTAAATTAAGAGTTTAAAATATTCCATATTTATGTATTAATCTGTATAATCAACATGCGTTTATTTATTGATTGAGTAAATGTGGTGTAGCATATGTGTTTGTGGTGAAAGCTTCATAAGTCAGATAGCATCCTCTGGACATGAGTAATTATTTTTGTCTAGAGGCCATGTTACTTGGCTACAAACCCTATCGTTACAAGTTTGGTCCTAACAATTCCCTCATATGTTCCTCGGTAAGCCAAATCACATTTCAAAACACCTTATGCAATTGATAGTTCATTTCTAATAAAATTTGTATTTTATGATTTTACTAGTTGAACAATGAACATTTTTAAAAATAGGAACTGTTGTACCGTTTTCCTTTTTCACAGTGTATGAAAAAGTGTATCAGTGTTAAACAAATAATTCGAGATATTGTTAACAACAGAGAGGTTTAAAATGAAAGAATCCATCTAAATTTCATATGCTTTCATCAGAGAATCACCTTTAAAAAATTAGCAATGAGTAATTTTTCATCTGGTTTATGGATAATTTTTTAATTTCTGCAACTTGAAAGCTTATATTAAAATTAAGGAAGCATAGAATTGAAAAAAAGTTCAGTAGTGTGATGAGGAAATTTGAAAAGAGAAAGGGATGCAATATTATTATGTAAATGTGGTATGTGATAAAGTAGTTCATACTAAAATGAGTAATAATAAGGATGTGAATCTGACTGAATTAAGTTGAAATTTCTAACTCGAATTCATTTCTGAATCGACTTTTTATTTTAGAAAAAGGCAATGGAATATTTTTCATTAATTGTGTTGAAATTATTATGACTTTGTAACATTTATTTGCTGCATAATATATATTGTGTCAACATCATTTTCCTTTTGTGTTTTGAAACTTGGGAACAGAGTGAGTGAAGGCTAATATGAAATAAATAAATATCTACAAATTTTTGTGTTAGGAAAGAACATACTCTATTATACATTTAGTAATAATTTTAATATGAAAGTAAGGAGGAAAATTTCAATTTCAATTATTTTTATTAAAGTTTTTTCTTATTAAATAGCTATTCTTAAACTACTATAATCTTTACCCATTAATACTCCAACTTTTGAAGAATGAACTTGAGTACTTTTTTAAATTATTAAAAACTATTATTAGGGTCAGTGAAGTAAACTGAAAAGAAATTTTGAAGGGTAAAGTTTTTATCCGACAGAAATTTTTAAAAAATGATAGGAAAGGATTTAACAACTTTTAATAGATATAGATTTGTAAATATATTAATATATATAAAAAATGGATGATTATTTTCAAATTCTTTATCACAGAAGTAAATAAAAGCATAAATCTAGAATGTGACGTTTTAATTTCAGAATCTGTCTAATGGGTGGCATATGTTTGTTAAATTTTTTTAGACTTTTTTTTCAGATTGTTTTAGACAATATGGCAAAGAAATTGCAGTGTTTGGGTTTTAACTATGAAATTGGATGCAGCCTTTCTATAAATAGGATATTGGAAATTAACAAATTAAATAGCTTATTATATTAAGCTCATACTTTGAACTAATAGATCAAATAAATTGTTTTACTTGTTTATTGTTTGAGTGTGTCTTATACTGAATTAAGGATGTGATCTGCTGTTTAAAAAAAGTAACTTTCAATCAAAGGTTATTTCAGGATCATCAATTCAAAAAATTTAAGGACTTTAGACAAAATGGTACTTTTTACCTTTGGCTAAAGAATATCATTTATTTATTGAGACTAAATTTAATGATCTGGTAACATTTCTGTATTTAGCATATCATAAGATTGTGGACATATTCCAAATAAAGAACCTTTGAAAAGTAGCAATGTACTAATCATATTAAAAAAATCTTTTTTTTCTTTACTATGTATATCTGTTCTGTATTAAAAATACATGCAATATACATGATATGTGTTAAAATAACCATTTTTATTTGATTACTTTTTTACTTTAAAATTATAGAAATATCTTTTAAAATTATAGAAAGTCTAAAAAGGTGCTTTAAAATAGTGTTTTGGTTTATGTATTTTTAATAAAATTAGTTTCTTCTTAATTATTATAAATTTCAACAAATATTTCAAAAGGCGATCGTGCATGGCTGTTATTATAATTAATCTATTATTATCCAAAAATAAATATATATATATTCCATTTAAAGATTACTAAAATTTTAGTTTAAAAAAAATATTCATGAAATATTGAACAAATGTGCAAGTAGTATATTCTGATGTATAAAACGTAGTTTGTATGTAATGCTGTTTTATTGATAATGTGCCCTTCCTCAGTTTTTTTATGCAAAAAAAAAAAAAAAAAAAAACATACAGCATAGTCATATTAGCGTTTATTTCTGGTTATCCTCCTTTTGCCTTTTTTTGTTTGTTGTTGTTTTGTTTGGCTTTTATAAGCTCTTTGCATTGAAATCTCATAAATGCTTCTTTAAAATGTTTCATTCTGATGTCATTATGTCATGAACCATATAAAATTAAATCTCATTGAACCATTTATGTTTTTTCTCCTCATAAAACTCAAGTTACTTTCGGTTACTTCTTCCTTGGTGTCCTCTTAGGCTTTGTAACTTTCTATGTTTGTGTATATCTATTTTATTATTCATTCTCATCGAATATTGCTCACTTTGGCTACCATCATTCTTGAATTATATTTTGACTGGTTGGCTACAGACTGGAAATTGCTTATATTTTTCCAATAAAATGCTTTGAATGCTGAAAAATTGATTTTGAAAGAAAACTTTATGTGCTATATCCGGTCTTTTTCTACTATTTACTTTTATTTTCAGAGTCTTTATGCCTCCTGAAAGATCTTCACTGAGGAAAAAAAGAAGTTCTCAGGATTTGAGTGAGCATTTTATGCTTGAGTTCTAATTAAAGCTACAAACACCTTTTTTTTTATAATTCAAAATATCTATTTATTATATTTAAAAGGATTGATCTTTTATTTTTGTGGAATCTTAGATGAAGTTTTAGTATTTAATTCTTGTTAAACAATTGATTAAATTTGGGGGTAGTGTGGGGAAGGGAAGTATAAGGATTTTTGATTTTACAAACCTTATGCTTGGAATTATTTCTCAAAAAAAATTATATTTATTGCTGCAATTATGTTGCATATTGATTGCGATATGTTGGGTGATTGATGATGATCAACCGAAAGCAAAAGTTGTTGAATAATTATATACTTAAATTTTATCTTAAATTGACAATATGAAGGATATGGTATAATCTCCAAATGAAGAAAAGAAGGGGCCTTTTTTAGTTCAGAAAAGAGTCTAAGAATCCTATATACTTTCTCAAATATATATTATTAAATGTGAGAAAGTTGTCTTACTACATCTGAAATGACAATTTTTTAGCATATATATGATATTCTAAAAGAAAATACTTTTATGATTGGCTTCCTTGTAAGAGTCCTGTAGGTATTGAAATAATGGTCTGTAGAATTATGAAATTTATTTAGCTGTGACTGGTTTCCTCTTTTATGGTAAGATAGCTCATTAAATGATTTTTGTTAAGCTTTTCTATACAATAGCCAGTAACCTGTATAAGCTCCTCTTCAGCTTGATCATTCTTAGGACATGCTCATTTCTTTCTTTTTTTTCTTTATTATATAAAAAAAGAAAAAGGCTCCTGATCCTATTAGAGCATCTGAGCAAAATTTAATTATAATGAAACTAATAATTGTTCATGATTCCATTTTTGTGTTTGTAGCCATAGTTTTCTATATTAACATATTAGGTAGCAAGTTGGAAAGATTTTCATTCAAGAATTTTTTTGTATTTGAGTTCTTACGACGTTGATTAAGTTCTGAGTATTGTTTTGCAATTCATTATCATTAGCATGAATTATATATATTTTGCTGTATTCTTGAATACATTAGTGGTACTGCTGTTCCTTATTTTAAAATTTGAAATATCTTAAAAATGAATTTAAAATAGAAATTTTAGTTAAAGATATTTAAATTTTTATTTGAACTAAATTTTATTTTTCATCAATAATATGTTAATTTTTGTAAATTGAGGAAAACATGTTTTTTTAAAAGATTAATTTACTAGAGTTGCTATTAGTCACTTTTTTTATCATTCACTATATTATTGTTTTGGATTAGGTATCTGTTAAAAGGGGGGGATGGCTACTTAGTGAATCTACTTAAATTTAAAATTATTATTATGCTTAATATAATATAACTAATTAATAATAGTAATTAATTATAATTAATTTATTGGTTATTTCAAGTATTCAATATCAGTTAGTTATCCTTTCTTTCTAATTGAATGGTTTTCTTAATTACTATTTCATATTTGTTTATTTCTTTTGTTTGAAATTCCTTGCTTTCATAATTTAAAATTATTAAGATAATTTTATTTTACTTAAATACAAAGAGTAAAATGTGTGCATGCATAGTGATGGATAAAGAGAGAGAGATAAAATAGATCAATAGAGGAACTTCTTGTAAATTTGAGATTTCTTATTTAAGTCTAAAAAGTATTTGAATTATTAACTTAAAATTGTGAAGTGAAATGATTTAATTGTTTTGCTAAATTTGTATTGATGTTTAATTTTATATTGCTACAACTTAATCTTTAAGAGCATTTAGATGGGTTTTTTTTACATATTTATTTTTTCAATCTAAGAAACTTTTCTATTCATCTAAAAGAAGTAATAAGGCAGATAATAAAATTTCAATAATAATTTTTATGTAAAATGTTTTTGTTTCTATATAAAAATTACTAATAAAGCTTTAATTGTTAAATCTTTTTGAAGGTATGGCTCCTCACAAAGAATCAGATGGCAGCTCTAAAGGAGAAAAGAGTATTTTTAGAATTGCTCCTTACAAGTATATGCATGTTTTAGACCAAACAACAAACATAACCAGAGTTGAAATTGGACCAAAGACTTATATTCGACAAGAAAATGAACGGTATGTGTTTTTTTTTCTTTACGCTAATTTTTAATGAGATAGATAATTTTTCTTGCAGTTGAAATGCATGATTTCATTTTTTATTGTTTATTTCAGAGTTCTGCTAGGACCAGATGATATGATAATTATTCCTCCTTGTCATTATTGTACTATTCGCAATCCTGTAGTTAGAAATTCAGAAAATGCCTTGGTATATGATAAAGTTGGACAAATAAAATTGAAACATGGAGATTTGGAAGTGAGATTAGAGCAAGAACCATTTCCACTATATCCTGGAGAAATTATTGACACGGTATGCTTAGGCAATTTTATTTTAGAGAATATGTTTTAATTGTAATTAAATTAATACAGTATTTTATTTAGATTTTAATATTCTGTATGTAAAATTTATTTTGAGCAATTTTTTGTAGGTCTCTCTTGATGTTCCTTAATATTCTGACTTAAGTATGTAATTATTTGTTATAATGAATGCTAATTTAAAAAAGTACTCAGAAATTGTTTTGAATTCTTTAGTCTTTATTAATGCAATTAAACTAATTGCAACTGGATAAAATTATCATGTTTTCCTAAGATATTTAAATTGCACAACTGACATTCTGTTGCACAATTGATATTGAATGAGTTCTACTAATTAAAATTAATATCACTGCCAAGAATTTAGTATGCTTTGAAATAGATTATTTAAATGAAAAACAATAATGATTTAACAGACACAAAAGATCCTATGCAAATAAAGGGAGAAAAAAAAAATTCTAAGGCATGAATATCTTTTAAAATGTGAAAGTGAATTCTAAATCATAATGAAATTAGAACCACTTTTTCAAATAGAAATTAGTAAACAGCTTGGTTTAGGAATGTCAAAGGAATGTTTTTTTTTTTTTTTTTTGCTATATGTATAGTCCAAACTGTGCATGTTGATACCTTTTTATTTAGAGGCTGTAGAAAATGCATTGTTTCTCCATTTCATGAGAGATTCAGTTTTCAAAAGAGGTTTTACAGGCTTTAGAATGAAATAATGTACCATAATTATATCAAACTGTAGCTCTTTGATTGTGGTACAGTAATTTGCCACAAATATGTAAATAAAATCTTGGAATACCAGAAACATATTTAGGACTGCTTCCCCAGATGTGTACTTATAAATAACAAATAATTCTACAACTATTATCTTTATTAAAATATTTGAAAAAAAGGGGGCTTGAAAATGTTAATAGGCCAATTCATATTAGCTTTACTTTAACAAATTTGAGTATTTGTAAGATGTTAAAAGATGATAAAAAAAATTATTTTCAAAAGAATGGCAGGCACATATTCAGTAAGCTTAATCATCTATTTATTAAATTGTATGGAATTAATAGTATGTAAGAAGGTCATTTCTGTTGAAGGTGATCTATCATCCTTTTCAAGAAAAGCTTATTTTTAAAATCAAGTGGGACCTTTATCCATTCTTTTTATAAATTCAATTTCTAATTCCATATTAAGATCAATCAAGTAAAAGAAATAGTGGTTTATGTTAAATAATGTCTTTAATCAATTTTCAGTATGTAATGATCAGATTTTTATTCAGATATATCATTACTTATGCTTTATAAATGTTTTAATTTTTTACTGCTGTATTTTGTTAGTATTTTATTTTATTGAACCTAAACAGTAATATCATTTATGCATGGATTTAAGTATGAAATTAATTATTGAATATAATAGTTGTTGTGATATATTTTTAGCTGTTTAGCATATAGTGTAAAACTATCATTCCATTTGAATTTCAGCCAGTAACTCCTTTGACAGTTGTCTCGGCTAATAGTGCTTTAAGATTAACTGCAATTCGAGATTTTGAAGATGGGGATATCAAAAGAACTGCTGGAGATGAATGGTTATTTGAAGGACCAGGTAAAATAGTTTAACTGTACATAACTGAATATTAAATACTGATATTTTGTCAAATAGATATGTTTTATAAAAATAGAGCATTACAATATAACTTAAAGAATTTTTCTTCATAATATATAATTTAAAAAGTATTTTACTTTTTGAATTTATTTTTGCTAAAAATTTGGAATATGCCTTTTGACATAGAGGCAACATATTTGTACTAAAGTGTAATTTGGTCCTAGCAGAAGTTAAATAAAAAATGCTGAGATTGTTTATTTCCGAAAAGGGTTAGCACACAAACAAACAATCTTTGAAACACTTTTTTTCTCTTTCTAATATTAGTACGATGCTATCCTGATCACATGTAATAAAACATATTTCAACAATTCAAAAATGAATGAATAAATAAATAACTTCTCACTTTTCAATTTGCCTATGCATTTCAATTTATTGTTGATCTCTATCCATTTCTAATTTTATGATCAAAATTAAATTATCTTGTCATCATAAGTAATGAGATATTATTGAAAGTTGTCAATTTATTAATGGTGCCATGATTAATAATTTTTATAAATTTTGCTTTCACATATCCGAATGGGGGAGAGGGAATAGCAAGCTATAAATATCTCTGTAATAAAAGTAATTTTGATTGAATGAGTGAAAATCATTAAAATTAACCTTGTTATTTATTATCACTCCTTTAATTATTTTTACTATATCTTCATTAGAAGATTCTTGATGTGACTCTTTTGTATACTTTGTTTGTTGCATCTGAATCATTCATTATTTATGTAACTTCTATTAATTGTCATGATCGGATAGTAAATGAATTTTTAAATTAGTAATATTTTTGGCATTTGAGTTAATTTTGTGATTAAATGAAACAAAAATATTTTTCAAGTGACTTTTTCTGTTTTCAGCCACATTTATTCCTTGTAAAGAAGTTGACGTTTTAGAAACTATTTTTGCTACTGTGATTAATCCTAATCAAGCTCTTAGATTGCGTGCAAAAGCTGAAACCAAAGACAGAGATGGCAAAGAAAGAGTAACTGGAGAAGAGTGGATAGTTAAGAAAACTGGAGCTTACTTGCCAGGAGCTTATGAAGAAATAGTTGATGTTGTCAATGCTCATGTTTTAACGGAAAAAGTAAGTTTTTGGGATTTAACATTTTGTATTATAAAGTATTTATCATTTTGTATTATAAAGTATTTAAAATTTTGTATTATAAAGTATGAAAATATTATCCATCTTGGCTCGGTTTTTTTCCAGGAATGTTGTCAATGTTTAATTTAAATTAAATCTCTTAAGAATAATTTAATATCTAGGATTCTCTCACCAAAAGAGGAATTTGTCTAATTAAGCCAAGTCCCATGATGTCATAATAATGCCATTAAAAACTTAATTGAGTAATCTGTTTTGAAATGCATGATGTCTTTTGTAGTAATTAATTTGATGTAATCATGTAATTTGTTCAGATAATTAGCAAAACCTTTATTCCTAATCTTTGAATCATATGATTAAATAGTTGATTAAACAATGATTGTACTTTGAATTTGATTATGACTATGAAATTTATTGTTGAAAATAATAATAAAGAAAATTGTCAAAATTTTTCTTGAAGTTTTTAAAAATGATATAATCAAAATTAAAATGGGGCACAGATAAGTTTTGTGCTGTGATATTTTTAGAAGTTGTATCAGGAAAAATGCCAATTCAGTTATTAATAAAAATTTTTAAAAATCATTTTGATGTGCATATTGGCATTCTCCAAAGAATATATGTGCTAAATTAGTTGTTTTAGATCTGTTAGTCTGTCCTGTAGAGCACTGATGTGAATATAAATACATAAGCTCTTTTAATGATACATAATATTGTTTATCATAGCAGATATAAATATGTATGCATTTAGTTTGAATTTCTGTATTGATTGTATTGTGCCATAAATTTTGAAATAAATTTAATTATATTTTGTTGTATTTATTTTCATAGCCATAAATGTACTCTTGCTTTGATTAGAAACTTTATTTACTTTTATTCTTGCTGTTAGTCAGATAATCTGTCTCTATTTTGTTTAATAAAACAATTCTAATGTATTTGCATTTCATCGCATATCATTGAGGTTTCGATCTGTATATAGTTTGCTTTTAAGTATAGAGCATGTAATACAGCAGATTGAAATTTTAATAGTTATAATATTATGCATAATAGTATGTATATATTTAAGTATAGAGCATGTAATACAGCAGATTGAAATTTTAATAGTTATAATATTATGCATAATAGTATGTATATATTTTTAAATATGTGTAAAGTTATTAAATATTCAATCTAACTGATTGTTCTTTAAACATATTATATGAAAGTTCCAACTTCCTCCATATTTGATTTCCCAGATTCATATAAACTTCAAATGAAATAATATTTAAAATTGAATGCCATGATAAAAACTGTTTAATTATATATAAATTGCCGGCAATTTCTCTTTTTAGGAAGCTGTTCATGTTAAAGCGAAGAAAACATTTGTTGATGAATTTGGTAAGACAAGAAAAAACGGAGAAGAATGGCTAATAACCTTAAATGATACTGAAACTTACATTCCAGGAGTTTATGAAGATGTTTTAGGAATCATAAAAATTACAACCCTTTCAAACCGTCAGTATTGTGTTATTCTGGATCCTGTGGGAGAAGATGGCAAACCTCAGCTTGGAAGGAAGAAGTTAATCAAGGTTTGCAATCAAAATTAAATCCATTGATATTTCAATACTTTTGAGAAAATTTTTTATTTATTAAATAAAAAAATGTGTTGCAATACTATTAAAAGATAAAAAATAAAGTCTCATTACATTCAAATTGCATCAATATAGTTTGATATCAATGTAGCTTTAACTTACTACTTTAAATTTGTAATTTTAAGCATTTATGAAGAAATGTGCGTAAAACACATTTAAAAAAACATTTGAAGAAGCATGTTATTTTTTAATTTTAAATTGCTAACTGAATTTTTCTCTTCCATTTCTCATGAAACATAATTAAAAAAAATCAAAATAAGAAAATGATGGAGAAACAATTGCAAATTTCTCTAACTAATTTTTACAGTATATCATATACGAAATTATTTTCTTATTTAACTAAAATTCAATTGCAGTTTACATAAAACCAAAGTTAAGATTGTAAGATGTCTATATTTTACATTGAATTATATTTTATTAAACTATTTTGGCGAAGTAAAAAAAAAGTTTTATTGCATAGTAATATTTTTTTAGTTTTATTTTTATAATGAAAGAAGATGACTACTTATTACAGTCTAAATAGATATTATAATTTTTTTTAGGATAAAATTTTGCATTTTTTTGTTTTTGTGAAAGTTGAAATAATAAGTGAAGTATAATTACTTTTCTGTACTCTAATATATCTTTTATTATCAATAATATCTTGATATGGAATTTGTAGAATGTCGTTTAATGACTTGAGAAACCCAAAGCCATTTACAATAGGATTTTCTCATTCTTACTGCTTGAACTTGCTGTTTGATTGAGATTTTAGATTTAAATAAACACATGGAAATATCTGTTATTTTATTTAAGCCATTCTTATTTATAAATATCCATATATTTTTTTATTAATTGTTTTTTAATGTATTCCCATATGATAAACTAAAATGATTTCACAGAATCTGAGAAAGTTTTGTGTAAAAATTCCATGCTACTCCAAAAAATGTATTTTTGCCTTAATGGTACCTATAGAGAGAAAAGTATGTTGAATTGCCCAACTCTTTTCGGATCATGAGTATTTGTGCTTGAATAAAATTAAAATGTTATTCTATTTGTTATTTTATTGTTAATGCCAATTATATTTCAGTACGTTTTTGACTTCAGGTGTCCATTGTAGGATCATATAGCATTTAGAACACTACATTTAGAGTTGAATAAATGAGAAATCCATTGTTTAACATGAGTTTTAATTAAATGCATTGTAAATCATTGAAGTAATTTCAATTATGATTGTTTTTTTGCATACTAAAATTCGACCCCCCCCCCTTCTCCTGCTTCATGCAATGCTTTTTTAAATTTTTAATTACTACATAATTTGATCATAGACATACCATTTAACTAAATTCTATTAATTTAGATTTCCTTCAATCATTTTCTGTGGTGATTTTGTATTTTCTTGAATATCAAATGACAGCAAAGATATTAGCTTGATACCTATATTCATCTAAAGCAACCAATAATGATTGTTGTAAGCATATCAGTGTATAAACAGGGAAAGCATGTTAATAATAATAATAATTTCATATGTGTGTAAAAAGGGGAGGGGAATTTTTTCAAGCAAAGAAATTTTTGGTAAAGCACTTGAAATGATTTCTTAACATTTTATGTTCATTTGATTTCCATTATGTAGCAAGTGAGTTGTTTTGATTTCCTTGCTTAATTTTATCACATTTAAAATATAATTTACTTGTTTTTTTTTTTTTTTTTTTTTTTTTTTTGGTTAGGGTGAGAAATCATTTTTCTTACAACCTGGTGAAAAGCTAGAAGCAGGAATCCAAGATGTATATGTTTTAAGTGAAACTGAAGGTCTCATTTTAAAAGCAAGAGAGCAATTCCAAGATACTAGTGAAATTCCTGTAAGTATATTGTAACACAACTACTACTATTTAATACTGAAATTTTATTTGTTTTTGAAAGCATACTTAGTGCATATTCTCATTATTTATATTACTTTATTAAAGTATGTGCCTTTGTAAACCTATTTGGCATACATTCCCATAATTTATATTAATTTATTTAAGTATTATCATTCAGCCTAAATAAGTTAGAAATTAGATCAAATCAGATGCTGAGTTTTAATTAACTGCTGTTAAGTTTATATTATAAAATTCTTCAAGCCCCTCCCCTTTTATAAAAGTTGGCCAATGACATAAATGGAATACATCTGAGTCAAACACAATACACATGAAAAAAACAAACATAGTAAAGCAAATAAAATTGCCTTTGCATTAGACGAAAAATTATGTGTGACAGCACCAAAATGCAGATTTGAAAACACCGAAAAAATTTAACTGGTTGAAGTTCTGAATATTGTATGCTCATTTTATCATTGTTTAAATAGCTCCATTTTAAATTTTCTTAAAGTTTTAAAATTAAAGTAAGGTGTGGAAAATATTATTTTGTGAAAAAAAATTAAATTAGAAGTCTTAAATAGAAAAAAAGGTACATTTAGGAAACTCTTTGAATCATCTTGTACAGACGTGAATCCATTTTACTAAATTTTATTTAAATTACTAATTCTGATTACCCTGAATAATTTATAAATCTTAGAGTAAGGATCATTTGTAAGTAACGGAACTGCTATTGATAAAATCTAAAAATCACCTTTTGAACTCAAGTGTTTTAATTTTTATAATATAAACACCATTTTTTTTCCGTAATGAAAACTGCTAAGTTTTGAGTGGCAGTATCTTTTATATTCCAAAATTACTTTATACAGATTTTCTCATATGACTAGGTGGGGAAAAAAGATGTCTGATGAGAAATAGTAGCCTACTTTCCATTTTGTTATGCATTTGTCTTTTTATTTCATTTAGTTTAGTAAAAGGAAAAGTGGGTGGTGGGAGGCAATATGTGTGTGTTTTTTGAAAGTGGTTTTTCTTTCTTCTCGATCGGCAGACCATCTTTTCATAAATCATTGCTGAATCTTTATAATTAATAGTTTTTGTGAGCATTATATAAATACAATTCATCTTGAACAGCTCCTGTGTAGTTTATCAAATCTAGTAAATGTTCTTTAAGATTATTGAATTTATTTGCATATTATTTTAAATCTCTGATTGCCACGTTAAAAATGAGCTTTACTTTTAATCATTCTAATGCATATTGAAGTAAACAAAGATTACCTTTGTGATAATTATATTAATTGAATAGGTTGAAAAAATTATTGACATTTCCATAGTATTTACATATACCTTTGGTTGCTACATTAAAAATAAATTCTGATATGTATGGTAAATTGGAGTTTTCATTATATCATTTTATTGAAATTAATTGAATTGCTTTGGTTCTTTTTGGAAATTGGTAAATGATATGATAAATTTAAGATATTTGTTAGGAACAATTTTTTTTCTTAGTTGTAGCATTTTTAAGCTGATATTCATCAGTCCTTTTGCCTTGATGAATATAAAACTTGCACTTCACTTTTTTAAAATTAAATTTGGCCTATTATGTTATTAAAGCAATATCTATGAATAATTCTTCACTGTAGATATATTTTGCCATGATTGAAGGATCCAATGAAGCAAGATAATATACATAGTATAATTCATAAAAAGAATTTTATTCTTGTGTTATTTTATGTGCTAGAAATATATATATAGTTTTTTTTTGTTATAATAGTTACTTGAAAGATGTATACAGAATAGATTAAGTATATTTGATATTTGTCTCATTATTATAATTTTGGGAACTAATCTTTGATTAATTTAATGAACGAATTAAAAAAATTACCGATTTCTAATAAATTAATATTTTATAAATTATATTGTGTTAAAATTAGAAATTTATTTGGACATATATTTTTTAACCATTTATATTATGAATACAGCCTGTTGCTCGCAATCCTGGAGATCGCTGGATGATCAAAGGACCTACTGAATACATTCCACCTACTGAAGTAGAGATAATTACTAAACGATATGCTATTGCTTTAGATGATAATGAAGGAATATATGTGAGAAACATTAAATCTGGTCATGTAAGTAGGTCAATGCATTCTCTTTCCTATGTTTATTTTTAATATGTTTTACTTAAACTTAGTAACTTTTCAAGCATTTTTAAAAAAATGTTTCTATTGTTTAGATGAATGGTATGTATAATTCATTTTACTTTGTATTAAAATTTGATTACAGATATTAAAAAAAGGAATTTTTCAATATTGTTCTCAAAGTAGTTTCAAATACATTAGTTGCTTTAATTTATTTCTGAAGCACTTATTTACTGCAATTGTATGATCCTTAAAAAGTTTTAAAAAAAATATTTAACTTACACATCTTCCAGTTTTATTATTTGAAATATTCATTTTTTAATATTCATGATTTAATATTTAGCTAGTTAAAAAAACTGTATTTTTGTTTATTTCATTTTATTATATAAAGAAATATTAATAGTATTTGTTTAAAATATTAAAAATAAATTAATGTTAATCCATTCATTAATCCCTTTTTATGCAACTTTTTTACAATCATATGATCATCATTTCAAGCATTTCTCATTACTGAAATTTAATTTAAAGAGCAACTCTGTTTGATCAAAGAACAGGCTGTTTCTTTACAATATTTAAAAGGAAAGAGAGCTGTAAAGTTAACAAGGGTACTCATTTAGAAGCACAAAGGAAGATCTATTACTTTCTAAAATGGAGATGTTTTTTTTGTTTGTTTGTTTAATAGCTTTAATTTAGAAAACATGCTTGATTTATATATGAAAAAAAGTTTGAAATCAATAGATATGGATCACAAAATAAGAAATAAAATTCTTCTTTGATTTTAGAAATAATATTTTACATATGAAAGGCCCCTTTTTACTTTAATTTTTATTTTATTTTTAAGGATATAAATTAATTTTCAAATCTCTTTTAATAGATTCGGCTTATATCTGGTTCAACATACATGCTTAATCAGGATGAAGAATTGTGGATTAAGGAGCTTCCACAGCAAGTAGAAGAGCTTTTAAATCAAGGCCATGACCCTTTAAGTGATCGAGGCTCTTGGAGAATGGCAAGAGGTGTTGCTGCTGCACAAGTAAAGCAGAAAACTAAGTCAGAAGAAGATGGTGCTAAAGCAGTTACTCTGAGAGTTCCTCACAATGCTGCTGTGCAGATATATGATTATAAGCAAAAGAGATCCAGGTAAATATAGAGTAATTATCAAAATGTATCTTTATATTTAATTTTACTAGCAAAAATACCAGTTTTTCTTTATGAATACTTTTATCAAAATCGTGTTTGAAATTTTCAGAATTATGACTAACAATGCTTCTTAGTTTTAAAATGTGATATTCTTATGGTTATCATCTTCAATTCTGATTATCTGATAATGTTATTTCTTGGATTATAACCATTCTAAATAATTATATGCCCTTATGAAAATATTATTTGTAGTTCTATATAAATATATACATGAACTTTGAATTAAACATTCTAATTTGCTAAAAAATTCATTAAAAATCTTTGACAAAATTTAATTTTTTCTCCTATTATTAATTTCCAAAATAATAATTCTGTTGATTCAATACCCCTTTTATTATAATCTATTTTTATATATTATAGTAATAAATGTGGATAACTGATCATATATTGATATGTTGTGCGTTAAAATATGTGTTTATAAAGACATACTGAAGATGATTGATCATTATATCTCCGCAAAATATTATATTTACTTCAAATAATCGGGGTTAACTAATTTCCCTTTAATAGTTTGTCAGAGATATTATGTTTGTTCTTTACTAACATTTCATAATACTCAAATTTTTTTCCTTGTTGATTAATTTCATCAAAATATTTTAATATTTTATCTGTTTGAATAAGAAAGGGTATTTATTTGACAAGTAATATTAATTCCTCATTTTCAATAAACTCCTATGTGATACAATCTCCAAAGCCATCTGACATACCTGAATTGTCATTTTTAAAGTACTTTCTCTCTTGTTTATCCTGAGATGAACAAGTCCCAGGCAAATTGCAATTTAAGATGATTTATTGTATTCAAAACAGAAAGCATAGTTAATAGCTAGAATGAAATTACAGAAGATGGGTGCATATATTTATAAATATAAACTAGATTCTGTTAAAGATTACTAAGTAAAGTAATTAATAAACTTGCAATAATTTAATCTTTAAAATTGATAAATTGTATCCTCTTCACTGAATTTGTCAAGGATCATACTTAGTTTTGAAAAGGGTACAGTTACTTTGAAAAAGAAGAAAACTTCTTATCTCTAATAATAATAATAATAATAAAGATGAATGTATGATTTTGCATGCGTGTTTTGCCGTTCCTCTTGTTACCTTTATTAACTTAAGGCTACCACATTTAAAACATATTTATTTTGGAGGGTAAGAATACATGCTTTGGAGTGATTTCTTTGAATTTTAATTATTAAAAAATTTAGTTAAAGTTTTGAAAATTTTTACCATTTCTTCTAAAAATATGTCTGCTCAAAAATAAATTTCTTACTGCAAAATTTTATTTAAAAATATTCTTTAATTTTTTAAAAGATTGTTGCATAACAATATATTTCATTGTCAATGTGAAATTCAAACTGTTTTCCTTGTTGTTGCCAGTATTTTAAAATGGATACATTTTTAATCACTTTTGCTTTTTACAATTATGTGTTTGATACCCATAGACAGAAAATATGTATATGCTTAGCATGATGTAAAAAATGCTATAAGTCTTCTCAAATAATATTTTATTATATGTGTATCAAAATATTTAATTGAAAGTTTTGGCAGATCATTAATCTTGACTTACCAACTAATAACCAAAGATGGATTATGTAATAAAAAACACATTTTAATTAATTTATTTTTCTTTAAATAGAGTTATATTTGGCCCTGACCTTGTAATGCTAGCTCCTGATGAGCAGTTCACTCAACTAAGTTTATCTGGGGATAAACCAAAGAGACCCAATGTTATCAAAACTCTTTGCTTGCTTCTGGGACCTGATTTTTGTACAGATATCATAACAGTTGAGACTGCTGACCATGCTCGGCTTTCCCTGCAGTTATCCTATAACTGGTATGATAGTATTTTTATTATCTCATTCAAATACTTCTTGAAAATATCACAAGTGTATTTTAATATTAATTCAATGCTGTGTTTACTTTTATTACTGTTCTATAATTAAAGAAATTTTTTAAACTTAAGAGTAGACTTAGCATTTTTTTTAAATGGAAGACTTCTATATTGAAAGTTAATATTAATTGTTCTGTTTCTCAACATTTAGATCAAACAAATTTTAGTTTTGTTTTAAATTAATATTTTATTAGAAAATTCTTTCATTCAATTTTGTAAAAATATTTTTAAATGACAAAAATTAGGAATAATAAAGAAAGCAAAGAGCTCTACATCTTTATTATTTTCTCGGTGAAAGTTCATTGCCTTAAATACTCTTTTAGCTTCCCAAAAATTGGGGAAAAACCAGCTAATGCTGTTTAATTTGCAAAACAATAATAATCAAGTATTAGAATCCAATATTAGTATTTTACTAATTGTATACAAATAGCCTTATAAATTTCCCCTAATTTAATATTGTCTTTAAAATTTGTTGATAAAACTATCTAACTATAAAGCTGTATATCCATTTTAATATTATATTATAGTATATTCGTATTACTAATAATATACACATATATATTATGTTCTATATTGGGATTTACTTATTTTATTATAATGAGGAACATTCATTTTGATAAACTTGCCAGCAAATATTCTTAGTGATCAGATGTTTTATCAAAATATTCTATCTGAATTTAGAAATAATGGATTTTTATAACAAATATTGATAGAAAAAAATCTTAATTCATAACTTTAAAAAAAAACTTTGTTTCAAATCTAAATAATTTTTTTGTGTGAATTATAAACACTCTAGCAGAACAAGCAGAAAATTTTGAGGGGATACCAAATCTTACAAAATTCTTTTGCCTTCTGAAATAGGATTGGTATAAATTAGTTCATTATTGTAAGAGACGAAATAAAAAATTTGTATCAAAATATATCTAGAAGAATAAGAGGTAACTTTCAAATAATAAATAACATACATTATGAAAAACAAATTAATATTTTACTGATTCAGTGAAGTGTATGAATGAATATTTATTTCATTTACTTTTTAAAAAACAATTTTTATTATTTTTTGACTCTTTTGTAGATTTCTATATCCTAAAGCTTGGTACAAATTATCATTCTAATCATTCTTAATATGTTGCATTGATGTGGATAGACACATTTATCAAATTAGCCTTTTTTGTCTTATGAATGTGAATTAGTTTTAATTTATATGAAATTGTACTATTTTCTAAAATGTGTGTTGTGAAGCTTCACTTTTATTTAAAAAAATATGCTAAACTTTGAAACTACTCTTACAAAAGACACACTTTCATAAAACATAAAATACTATCAATTGGTAATAAAATATCTTATTTTTATGGTCCTTTTTAAAGATTACTCCTGTCATGTTGAATAGCATTCCCAATTATATATTGATTTATTTTACTTTTTGGGATTGCATTTGAAGGTACTTTGATGTTGGTGACAAAAGTCCCGAGGCATCTGCTAAATTATTCAGCGTCCCTGATTTTATTGGAGATCTGTGTAAAGCAGTCGCATCCAGAATTCGTGGTACTGTAGCTGGAACAAATTTTGATGATTTTCACAAGGTAAATTTTTTTTGTTATTGATTTTCTTAATCAACGGATACAAAAAATAAAGATTTATTATTTACTATACATTTTTATATTAAAAAATGTACTTCTTATTTGATGATAATTGCTTATTGCATTAAAAAAATAATTTGAAAATAGAAGATATTTGTAAAATAATAGTATCATGGTTTAATATTCTATTATAGTATG
>JAOUZG010001441.1:1909540-1943610 GCA_026289955.1 Argiope argentata | reverse complement strand
TATATATATATATATATATATATAATAGATTTTTTGTTATTAGATTTTAAGGTTTCTATATCTTTAATTAAAAATTGATTAGTGAAATGTTGAATTGTCTATTTTCGAATGGACAAATTTTTATAATTATAATATGCTCTTTCTATGCAGTCTATAATAATTGGATAAAAAAATAACATTTAACTATATTTGGAAACAAAATTCATTATTTATATTTATAAAATTCTTTTTCCCCCTCCATAACCTATACTATGAGTTAATTTTTTTTGTGTGTGGAATATATTCTTTATTTTCATTTACTTATAATCAGTTATATTTTTAAAAACCTGTCTTAAAATTGGATAATAAGATTAAACAACTTTTTTATAATAAAATTTAAAAAAAAAACATCATTAATGTAAAAATTAAATGCCCAAGCTTTTCTCAACATTATTTAATTTTTAAAAATATCTTTCATATTCATTTATACTTCCAGTTAATTTGACTTTTTAAAAAGCTTTCTATATACTTGCATTTCACTTACTTTTTTTCAGGTATGAAAGGATGAAATTTTGTTATTCATTTTTCATTTACTTTCTGTTGTTGAATTTACTTAAAATTAAAATTTCCAAGTCTAATTCACTCTACTTAATCAATAATAAATTTGCATTAAATTATGCTTTAATATTTAAAAATATTATTAAATAATTGACCACTTAATTTAATTGTATTTGCTTTCATACCAGTAGTCAAATAAATTGTACTTATTAGTAACTAGTGTTTTTTTTTAAAACTTGTGTTAATATTTGGTCTATGAGAATCTGAAAGGAATAAATATTAAATTTTTTATTTATAATTTTATGATGTATGTTGTAAATAAAATAATTATATATATATAATATTATGTTTGTTTATGTAACTCTTTTATAGAACTCTGCAAAAATTATCCGCACAGCAGTTTTTGGTCTAGATGAAAATAAGAAGGTTAGGAAAACTTTCAATTTCCCACAAAATAATTTAAATATCACCAGTGTTGATATTCAGAGTGTTGAGC
Organism: Argiope argentata; assembly: GCA_026289955.1. NCBI lineage: Eukaryota > Metazoa > Arthropoda > Arachnida > Araneae > Araneidae > Argiope > Argiope argentata. The sequence goes on along the minus strand of JAOUZG010001441.1, from coordinate 1,942,577 downwards.
CAGTGGATCAGCGTACTAGAGATTCATTGCAAAAGTCAGTGCAGTTGGCAATAGAGATTACCACTCAAAGTCAGGAAGCTACTGCGAGGTGAGTAATATATTGTACAGTTTAAATTTTTGAAGTATGACAGTTCAACAATAGAATATTTAATTTCTTTTATATCTTAAAGGTTTAAGTATTAAGTTAACACATCTGCAGGTGAATTTTTTTTCTTGGTATATATATAATTATTTTGAGCTAAATTTCATCTTATTCATATTTTGAAATTCAGATTCATATAATGGAATCAAGTTTTGTATCACTATGTTATAGAAGTGAGCCCTTTGTTGTAGAAATTACTATATATTTGATTTCACTCTATAGCAGCCACTTAATGCACAATTTGTCTAGCAACTGTTCAAGGCAATTGAAGTCATAAAGTTTAGAATACTAAAGAATTTTTTCTTCTTCAAATGATATGATAATGATTGTTATTTTATTCTTTCCATCTATTCCACATCTTTAGTTAATAATAGATTATTGCTTAATATATTATCAGGAACATTTTACAAATCTTTAAAAAATTCATTTTCTATGGTTATAGGGTCATAAATTATGGTCATATTTCTTAAATCTTATTACAAATCTATTTTCACACTAAATAGGTTAAAGAATAAATTGTGACATTTATTCTAACCTAAATTCTCTTCATAACTGAACAATTGAAATTTATAATATGTTGTAACAATGCTTTAAATCACTCAACAACATGTGGCAGCTTGCTTGCTGTTATGCCTTTCTGCATTGCTATATCCACTATATTCTACCATCTATCATAGATTGTCTTTTAGGAGGCTAACATTTTTTTCTAGATAAACTTTTAAATGGCATCTGATAAGTTATATTGAGACAAACTACATATTTTATGTATGTATGTATGCAGGCATGAAGCTGAACGCAGGGAACAAGAAGCTCGTGGACGACTGGAGCGCCAGAAAATATCCGATGAAGTTGAAGCAGAGAAAGAAAGAAAAAGTTTGCTTGAGTTGAAAGTGAGTAGCATGGCAATAGAGAACTGTGGCCAAGCTAAGGCAGAAGCATTAAGTCGAGCTGAGGCCCAAAAAATTGAAGCTGAAGCTGCTGTTGAACAAGCAAGGTCAAAAGCAGAAGCTATGAAGATTGAAGCTGTATGTTGCCTATTTATTTACTATAATTTCATAATTAAAAAGCCTTTCTATTTGGTGATAACTTGATGCTTTGATATAATGTGTGTCAAATTTGTACTAAAAATCATTCATATTCTATATTTAGTACTTTATTCAATTTTTAATATGCAGTTACATCTTATGATTAAGATGTTAATCAGAGAAGGAAAAAAGAAAGTTTTACATATTTGTATTTTTAATTTCCAGATAGTAAAAATTAAAATTGGTTGCTATCTTTTTCATTTGTAAACTTTTAAATCTGAATAATCTACAACATAATTGCATTTAAATAAATATTGGATGAAATATCCAATTCATAAATTAATACAAATGGTAGATTTTATAATAAATTTTTGTGTAACATATTATTTAAAGAAACCAAATTATAATGTTGTCTCCTATTTCCTCTTAAAAATAGTTTTATATTTATTTTCTTTAGACATATTGGAAGATAAAATCACAATTTTTTCATAGATTAAATATTTATAAAAAAGTTTTTATTTTCTCTAATTTTATTTTTGTTTATTATTATAATTACTTATAATCATTTATTATATAATTATGGTTATCCTCTTTTTAGATGGCTTTACTTTCACTATGTATACTTATATAAAATATTTACATTTCTTTTAGGAAACTGAATTGGATCGTCTTCACAAAGCTAGAGACGAGGAATTGCGCTATTTTAAGGAACAAAATGCTTTGGAGGTTGAAAAATTGAAACAAGTTGCTGAAATTGAAGTTAATAAATTTAAGAACCTTGTAGAGAGTCTTGGTAGAGAAACCATTCAATCTGTGGCTTCTGCTGGACAGGAGTTCCAGGTATGTTTCATTTTTCGTTTTTCCATAGAGGTGTGATCTTTGATATAAATTTTTATTCTTATATCATATGAAAACCAAAGACAGATAATAAATATTATTAAATTGTAAGTTTTGAAACAAATATTACATCTTAAAGCAAATATTAGTGTGTATGCATATTATACTTTTCATTTCTCATGTAATACAGGCTTTGATTTATCGAATTCTATTTCTTCCCAATTTACTTTTATGTAATAAATTATTATATGAAAAAGGGAGGAAATTTAAAAAAAGCTTATTAGACCTGATCATTAGATTTGGAGCTGAAAAAAATTTATTATGTTTTATCGTAAAGAATACAAATAAATTTTATTAGAAATTTTTAAAAAACCCTCTAAATATCAGATTTTATTGCATTTTGCTAAAACTAATTCTAATATTCATATATGTATTTTACATTAAATAAGACAAAAGAAATTGTTGGCTCTGCTGATTTGCTGGAAGATCCTTTTTCATTTATTTTTAGGGAGAGAGGAAGGTATATATATAATTTGGCATAAGGTAATTATCTCGGTCGCATTTTTTGAGAATAGTGTATCATGTTTTATACAGAGTAGACAACTTATCAAAACTTCTATTTCTAAAGTAACATTTTTCCCTGTGAACAACTAGCTACTAAAACAGTTTTCAAGAAGGACTCAAACCCTGAAAACATGGAAATCTAACTATGGGAAGTCCATTGTTAACTAAGATACACAAATCTTTGAATCTTCTAACTACTAAACCAATGTTTTATGTGAAAAAAAAATGACTGAAAGTTTAAAAATTGTTAAATAACAGGCAGAAGATAGCATCAATTATTTAAGTCTTAATTCAATTTTTCCCTTTGATATAGAATTATGAGAATTTCTATTATATAGTCCTTAAATCACGAAATTTAATATTTTATTTGAATAACAAAAAAGTAAATTTTGGTCTAAAAATTGAAAACTGATGTAGTCAATCTATGATGTAAGAAAAAGAGAAATAAAAGTTGGGGAATGAACAAATAATTTAAAAATGATATTCTAATTACTCTAATATTTTAGAATATTAATGCAAAATATTTTTTTAAACAACAGCAACGAAACAATATATACTATTTAAGTTTTAATTCAGGAAAATTCTTTTTAAGATTTCAAATAATAATAATTCAGTGGTGCATATTTCCACCTTTCAAATATTTCTTCTGAATTTAATAGTTTTAAGTGAAATTGTTTCGGCTTTTGAATTCCTACATAAATTAGCTCAAACATGTATACTTTCATCCTCATTATTAGTAAAGATTGTTTCATTTTTACTTTCTTTTGTATGAAATATTGAGAAACTAGCTGATGAAATTTGGTATGTGATCTTTAAATAAATTTATAGATATCAAACTGTTATTTAGAGTGAGTCTGCGTGTCTGATGGTTCATATGCATGATACATAAGTTTACAGGATAAATTTTTTAAAAAATGCAGATATCTAAATGGATAAATTTGATACATATATTTAACATCTAATCTGTATTAAATTTGTAATGAATCCTGTCAAGGGAGTGCCTTTCTACCAGTTTGTAATTTCGTAAGAATATAAATGCAATATCACAAAAAAGCAGCAATTTAAATATATGAAAATTGATACATTTTTTTTGTCATTTACAAAGGATAGTTCTGAATCAAATTCTGATTGCAATCAATTGGAAACAATATGTCTAAAATAAATTCTATTTTTGGGTATTTATTGCTAAATGCCATTGACTAATAACAAACATTTAAGATTTGAAGATAAAATTCAATAATAATGGTAAATTTATGCCAAAAATCAATATTTCTTAATATTCACTAATGCCATGCTAGGCACTCGTAACCTTTTCAAGGCATACAATTTTGAATAGGATGGAGAGGAACAACATTTAGGAGAAAGTATGCAGGATAGTTTTGGTTAGATCATTCTTACATGGGATATTTTATAATAGTATTTTACTCTATTAGAAATAAAATTATTAATATAACGTTTTTTTTTTAATTTAATTTTTTGCTTTAGGTTAAACTTCTCCAAGGTCTTGGAATTCAATCTGCACTGATCACGGATGGCAATACCCCTATTAATCTTTTCAACACTGCACAAGGCTTTCTTGGCAGTGCATTGATGCCACCTTCTAAGAGACAGAGAAAGGACAGTGAAGAATCTTAAGCACTTTATGAAAGCAAAGATGGTTCTCATCATTTTCTTTTTGCATATTGCACCCAATTTAGTAGAAATAAGCATGGTTGTGGCTTGTCTCATCTGCACAAGAAATTATCTTTGATTAGAAGCTTTAAATGTTTTTTAATTATTATTTCTTGTGATTAATGTGTGTTATTGCATTTCAGTAATTCACAAAATTCTTTCAAAATCAGTATTAATGAAATGAAAGGGTTTGTTTAATATAACTGAAGATACAATTAATTTAAATCTTAAATTGATTATTGAAAAATTTTCCTTTGGTATTTTAATATTATTGAAAATATTAAAATAACAAAATTTTAATATTTTGATTATGTTAATATTATTGAATATATTATAATATGTTAATATTAATATTTCTGATTTTTTTAAACATTATTGAAAATCTCCCTTTTTGTTCAGAACACTTTTATTTTCAAATATGCTGTTGCCAGCTGCAGACTGACAGCATATGACAAGTCATCTAAAGCCACAGTGTTGTTTAAAAAATGATTTATAAGATTTTTTCAGTAAACCTGCATTCTATTTTATATATATATATATATATATATATATATATACAGAAACAGAATTGGATTTTCTCCTTAAAGCTCATTTTGTTAATGTATATTGTCTTAAATAAGTGTATTACATTTGGTGCTTGAAATTGTTGTTCCTAATGTTACTTATTAATTTTTTTTTCATATTAAAGCTTATAAAGCTTTTTCTTATCTAATCTTATAAGTATGTACATCTTAAAGTTTGTTGATTTTTGTGTTTTTTTTTGTTGTTGTTTTTCTGAGATTTTTTAAAAAATAACTTAATGTATAGTATTTGTATAGTGCCTTTTATAAATTATTGGTAAGTGCCAGGTAAAGTTATTGTCAGGAACATTGTGATGTACTTACTGATATGCAGTAGAAAGAGCTTCTTAAACTTTTGCCATTCAAGATCTCCAAATGTGTAAACAGTTTGATAATGAATAACATTTAGAGTAAAAGATCAATTTTACTTTTAAAAATGTTTCATGAAATAAGTCCATTCATAGTGTTCTGCATTATACATTCTTGCTTGAAGAATTTTACTGAATTTTAAAAATTAGTTATCAAAGAATTTGATATTTGCTTTCAGATTAGCAGTCATAGTTTAAGAAGTTTTAATTCATGTTCATATACTTTCTTTTTGGTATTCTTGTTATTTTTTATTGTTATATATAAATGCTAATTAAGTATTTGAAATATTTTTATCTACTTATAAAAACTAATGAATTTATGCTGTTATTGTACGCCGTTATAACTTGTATTTGTTGCTTTTGATCATTTAGCTTTGTTTTGTTAATGTTCTGTTAATTTTTAGAAGTGCATTGTATGCTTGGTTTTAAAACATAGCTCTCTATATTTGGAATAAGTACACTACTCCGAAAATGTATTTGAATGTACTGTAAATTTGTTGCAAGTATATTATAAATATTTATGAATCAAAATTTAGTTTTATCGACATTCCTTACCAATTTATGCAAAAAATAAATCATGCACTGTCATTTAAAATACTGTGAAATAGAAAAGTTCTTTTTGTTACATTTACAAAAAAAAAAAAAAAAAAAATTCTTGTGTTACAACCCAGTTATAGCTATAGCTTTTTATTCTTAAAATTATTAACTGAATATTGATGAAAAAAATTGTTATCTGTTAACCAATTAAATACAATTATTTATACACTTTGTATACAAAATGTTTTAATTTTTTTAGAAATTAAATTTACTTTTTATTACGTCATATTTCTTATTCACCTGTTACCACTTTTCATATAAATATTTCAGTCGATATAATATGAATTTATTGATTTTGAAAAATATATTTATTATATTTATGAATTCATTCTAGATACAATTGATTAAATTATGGCATATTTTATCTAATCTTTATACAGTATTAAATTGATCTAACTATTAATGAAATATTGAGCTAAGATTTAAAATGTGTTTTCTAAGATTGATATATTTTTTGTTATTCTTATTAAATTCATTGTTGCTAATTATAAATATTTATTTCATAGTTTATTTTTGATATGAAGCTTGTTATTTTGATTAAATATAATTGATGTATATATTAGAAGTTACATAATTAAAATTATAAATATTGGTGTGTAACATTGTTTTAAGAAGTTTTATTGAGTTTTCTATTTTTTACAAAATATCATATTTATTTTTAAATTTTATTCATTGTTTATTTTTTATAAAATTGAATGAAATAAAATGACAAATTGTAGAATTATTAAATTGAGCTATCGTAGTTCATCATCTTCCCACTACTTAATGCACCAAAAATTAATAATAAGCTTTATAAATTTTGGGATATTTCATTTTTAGGAAGTAACAGAATTGAATTTCTGACTCTTTGTTTAATCTAGGAAAATGTGGCCAAATATTAGTTATAGAAAAGGCAAAACTACTTTCATTTTAGATCTTTTACTATGACTTAAAAAATAACTGAGATATTTTTTTTATCTACTATACTAAAAAATTTATGTAAACATTACTTTCTATTAATTTTGTGATTGGTAAATAGTGAGTTATCTAACAAATAAGGTTTGTTTTGCCAAAGTTATCTGACATTTTTTTAATATCAGTATTGTAAATATTTGCTCTTGGTGGGGATATGGTGGCACAAAAATGAAAAGTCAAGCTTTAGTTAATAGCAAATAAATTTAAAACATAATTTGGAAATTTTACTTTTAGGCACATCATTTGTAGCAAAATTAATAAATAGCTTTCATGTTTGCTTACATTTTTCGAGTAACATTTTTTATTTTTCGGCTATCAATCGTCTGAATATTTAAGTAATACATGTGTTAATCTTGTTTTTTTAAAATAGTAATGGAGCATGCAATGATATCAGATTAATGAAAAATATAAATAAAGACTTAACTGTTTTTAAAAAGTTTTTAATTAATTTGTTTAATTTTTAAAAAAATATTTTAATTCTTTATTCTTTTTGGAAAAACCAAAATTGTTCTTAAATTTATTCTGTATTTTAATTAATGTTAAAATATTTCTTGTTTGATTTGTTTCCATTTACTTCGATTGTCGGGAAGAATGGAATCCGTCCTTAGGAAACTCTACTAACCTGAAAACATGCAGAACAGCATCGGGGTCAGCAAACAAAAGCTTTGAACGTGGAATGTTAGTTGGAGCTAGACGCATGGGTCATTCCTTTGCGGATATCGTTAGTGAATTCAACATTCCGAGATCCACAGTTTCAAGAGTGTGCCGAGAGTATGAAATTTCAGGCATCCCATCCCATCATGGACAGCGCAGTGGACGATCACCTGCACTTAACGACCGAGACCGCCGACGTCTGTGTGGAATGGTCAGTGTTAATAGACAAGCAACACTTCGTCAAATAACTGCAGGACTCAATGTGGGACGTGTCCGATAGGACTTGCGGCGAAATTTGTCTTCCTTGGGCTATGACAGCAGAAGATCGACTCGGGTGCCTTTACTGACAGCACGACATCGCCTGCAGCGACTCTCCTGGACTCGTGAGCATATCGACTGGTCCCTAGACCAGTGGAAAACCGTAGCGTGATCAGATGAGTCACGATTTCAGTTGTTACGAGCTGATGGTAGAGTTGGAGTGTGGCGCAGACCCCACGAAGCCATGGACCCAAACTGTCAGCAAGCCACTTTTCAAGCTGGTGTTGGCTGCATAATGGTGTGGGCTGTTTTTACATGGCATGGACTCGGTCCTCTGGTGCAACTGAACCGATCATTGACTGGAAATGGTTATGATCAGCTGATTGAAGATCACTTGCAGCCATTCATGGACTTCACGTACCCACATAATGATGGGATTTGTATGGATGACAATGCGCCATGTCACCGGGTCAGAACTGTTCGCGATTGGTTTGAAGAACATTCCGGACAATTCTAGCGCATGATCTGGCCACCTAGATCGCCCGATATGAATCCCATCGAGCATTTATTGGACATCATCAAAAGGTCCGTTCGTGCCCAAACTCCTGCACCATCCACACTTTCACAATTATGGACGTCTATACAGACAGCATGGCTCAATATTTCTGCAGAGGACTTCCAACGACTTGTGGACTCTATGACACGTCGAGTTGTTGCACTTCTCCGGTCAAAAGGAGGACCGACACGATATTAACAGTCATCCCATGACTTTTGTCACTTCAGAGTATATTGTTACGTTTCTAGCGTAGCGGGTTCGGATTGAATGGACTTCAGTTGGAGGACAGCACAAACAAATTTATTTACAGCTATTTACAGTTATTTACAGAATAATTGATAAAGTAAAAATTTTAGATAAGTACAATTCAGCAGTCAACAGTCAATTACAGCGTAAATTCAAGTCTTACGCACGATAAAAACAGACTACAAAACAGCTATCGTATAGCACAGCAACAGTTAATCATAGCGAGCTCAATAACATAGCGTTAACAGCAAACGCAAACACAGCTCACAAATCCTTTAGTCCAGCGAGACGCTTTTTATTTCAGAGCAAACTCTCAACTAACTACTCGCGCTATGTGAACTTTAACGAGGCGCCTAGCCCCGCCAGGGGCTTATCCTCTAGCTTGGGAGATGTTGACAGGAGCTCTGCTGAAGTTGGAATGCCTTGGACTGCTGGAGTGCTTGGAGGTCCCCATGAGGGGGGGGGGGCGTGGTGAACGAGAATGAACTATCATGCTATTGGCTGTTGGGTAATAGTATAAGAACCTTGCAAGAAAAATTTTATTTAGTTTGAGTACTATCAGATTTACAGAGGGCATTAAGGAGAATTAGTACTTTCGCTGTTGGATCGGGGTTAGTTTTTATTTGTTTAGCAGCTTCAATGAGGTTTGGGAACACAATAAAAATTTGTTTAATTTCCTGGAGGGCCTCAAACATGTCTTTTATATCATTATCAGAAGATGTCTTTTATATCATTATGTGTATGTGGTTGCGGAAGATTATTTTTGGTCACGTTGGCGAAGGACAAGTTAGGTTTTCTGTAATTACTAGCAAAGTATGCAGCTCTATTCTGAAGGGGGGTATTAATTCTGGGGAATTTAGAACATCCTCTATAGGCGGCGGTGTGTCCGAGCTCACCGCAATTAATGATTCAATTTTTTCATTAATACTGCAGTTTCTAGTTTGGTGGGCTTCCCCACACTTTAAGCATCTGGGCTGCATAGCGCAGTTACTAGCAACGTGGCCGAACAAGTTACAATTGTAACATTGAGAGACGGTGAACCGTCCTCTGTAACTCTCAATGTTGATTTTGAGGAAACCTATGTCAGTAATGTTGAAAATTTCATCGACAACATTATTTTTATGAAGTTCAACAAGGTAAATGGGCAGGGGTCTTCTCGTTTTATATTGCGTAAGTCTGAGTATTTTATTAACACTGAACCCGCGTTCATTTAGATCATTTTTAATCTCTTCACAGTCGAAGTCGATGGGCAGTCCCTTGATGACCACTTTGACTGGTCTTACTGATTTAGGGGGTATAATAAAGAATTCATGATTGTTATCCACGCAATACTTAATGATTTCTTTGTGATTTTCAATAGTCCCTGGAAAAATTTTGATGAAACCATTTGATAAAGTATTATCTTTGACCCCAAATTTGTCATTGATGTCTTTAAGGATTTTAGAGTAATTCGCGACATATTTGAGCATGATGGGGGGAATCTTATGCGGTTTTTCACTTGCATTATTTTTATTTTCCTTATCCTCGGTAATTTTCTCCTGAGGGATAGTCATATTAGAAGGGTCTAATTGTTCTTCGCTCAGGGCATCGAAACGGTTATTTAGACTAATTTGTGGGGTTGGGGGATTTAAGTTACTAGCTTTTGCGGTTTTCCTTTTGGGAGATTGAACAAACTCCTCCGTCTTTTTATCTCTAGCACAGCCATTAGCAAGAATAGAGCATAACTCACCCCAAAGTTGATCAATGTCCTTCATCATTACTAGGCGTGAATTGTAGAATCGATCATATTCTTCCCTATCTGGGATATTTTCCTTCTCATTTTTCTCGATCCACTTGCAGTAGACTCTCAATGCCAACTCCTTTTTGTTGATTTGATCCATAGTCATCCTCGCTTTAGAACAATTATCGCAGCTACATTTTGTCTTGACTTTGGCTCTAATCTCATCTTTAGTAAGACTATTAGTCTGAGCAAGACACGGTTTTTTGTTCGTACTAACGGGAGCAGCTGCTCCTACTAGCTCATCAACCTGACGACCGCTCTCCTCCATGGTCGAGCGACGAAAAAGGACCACGAAAATTTTTGAACTAACTACTCGCTCCGGCTATCCGTCCTTATATAGCCGAAAAGCGCGTGCACCTGAATCTCGTGGAAATTCTCAAAACAACGCGCACAATCTAGCAGCTACTAGACTATTCCTTTCGCCAAACCAACCAAGCTGGCGCGAGGCTCCTCGCCAACGTCGCCATCTTTGGCGAGTTTTCGTGCCGCTCGCCCGCTTGTAACAATATTTACCTCATCGATGATCAAATGTCTGAATTTTAAAGCAAATTTTCTGACTTATGTATAGGGGAATATAATATTATTTACAAGAAGGATGTCATAAAATATTTACTAATATGCACATAAAAAAGATAAAATTGATTCGAGCAGTTGCACAGGAATGAGATTATCCTATGCTTAAGAGCACTTATGTGCACATTTGTGCAAGAGTTTTGGCAGTAGTTGCCTTATATTTTATTAGTAGTGATCATCTTTGAATATTTATAGTATTCTGATCATATCAGTGTTGAGGAGAATGAATACATTTTAGGCCATACTTTTTTAAAATAAAGTGTAAGAGAAATAATGAAAAAAAATTGTAAGGTATCTCCTTAAACAGTGAATTTTTATCAAATATTTATTCTTAGAAATGTGATTGATATCTGAAATTAATAAAAGCAATGATACTACTGACAAAGGTGGGGAGAAGTAATTAAAAAAGATAAATGTTTAAATGTATTTGATCAGAAAATTCATGATATATTCTTTATTATAGGTTGAAATGTTTCTTGTTGAAATTATTTAATTTTTGTGTAACCTGATATCCACAAACATTTTTATGTTTACAAATTTGGAATTACAGTACACATTATAGTTGATCAAAAATAAAATATCAAACTTTCATTTTGATTCCTAAATAAAATAATTATGTATTTTCAGTGAGCAATAGGCATTTTGTTGTGGAGTGATCCCCCTTATCGTTGCACATTCTATGCTTTTCTTCACACTCCCTCATCCCTACCTAACAATACACTTTAGTACGTTCTGATACTGATTAATTCCAATCGACACTAGTGTAGAAAATGATATTGCAAGATATTTAGAGAATTACTAGAATACCTTTGTGTATGGAATGAATAAGAATTTAGTTGGGAAAGATTATTTATTCTTACACCTATGGGCAGCTTTTATTTATAAAAATAAATAAATGGAATCTTATCCATACATTAAACATAGCATGCATATATATATATAGAGAGAGAGAGAGAGAGAGTTTTGGATTACTTCCAGGTGGCTAGCTGGTTTTGGTTAAACATATATTCCATATTCACTAATTGTAAATATTCTGTGAGATAAATTGAATCCTTTCTGACTATTGTGGTGTTATACCAATCAACTAATTACATGCAACAGATAATTGACATAATGTTATATTAACAGAATTTAGTCAATGAAACTAGAAATGTTATGGAGTTTGTTATTTGATTTAATGTTACTTTAATAATTCCTGATGATGATTTTTTTTGTGGCATACAAAGGTAAGGGTACTGAAAGAATGAAACTGAGTGCAAACATGTATTATTAGAGTAAAGCAGTTCAATTAAAATAGACTGTAGTGTGAAACCAATTTTGGCTCCTTCTATATAGAACATAATGCATTTAAAAATAAATGCCATTATTTACTAACTGGTTAAATGATTCTCAATTGACATAGTAAATCATTGAGCGATTTTGATTAAATTATTTAAATATATATCTCAACTGAAAACATTTTATATTAAACATGTAATTAAATTTGTAAATTACACAGCTTAAATTACATTCTAAATGTTGGTAAACTTTTTTTCTGTGTTTAGTTTGTAAACAAATGAACTTGAAAAATTGGAATAATTGTGTTTCAAACATTTATTTATTAAAATAAATAACCAAAAAAATTATAACATATAAAAAGAAATTATAAAATGAAAACAAAAAGTTTATTTTATAAATAAACTTTTTTTTACAAAAGCTCAGTATTGGAGAAAAACGATGATTTGAAGGTATCTATTAAAAAAGTTTCAATAAAAAATGCATTTTTTCCAAGCAGTAATGTGTTCATGACATCGATTATCCTACTTCATTTAAGCTGTGAGACCTTGAAATGGGAAGTGAAAACCATTTATGTAACACCTTTGTTCAAGTTCATTTAGCAACTGTAGAAACATATTTGTAACATTAACAAGTTAATTCCAAAGATTCTTTAACGGAAAAAGGTGGCTTAACGGTCCATTCGCTTCTATGATTCTTGAGATATTTCATAGCAAGAGAGAGTGAGTATTAAATCAATTATTAGAAGGAATTCCTTATAAGTAGCATAAGCGTATTGTTGAGACAGGAGTACGATTATCTCTTCATTATTTCTCGAAGCAGTGAGAATAGCGCACTGGAAGTCATGCATCTTATCTAGTCCTGGTAATGTTGCTCTCCTGCCAAACGCAAATGAAAACTTATTAGTAATCAGTTAAGAGAAACACAAGTGAACTTGCATATATTACTTGATTGACCTAAAAGTTGCTATTCTCATGCCTGTTATATCTAAGTACAGGCATTGTAGGGGTCAGGTTTCTTGCAACCAGAAAGGATCTTCAGCGATTGTGACTCGTGGCTTATTTGGAACAGTTTTTCTAAACTTAATTCTCAGAATGTAACTAATGCTAGGCTCTTAGGACTACATTGTGGGACACATTAAGTATTCTAGCTGCATCAACTTGTTTCAGATCCATTTCCGCCGACTTTATAGCTAGTCATCTTTATAAAGAGCTTCCCAAAGGCAGTATCACAATATCTCCGTAGATAAAAACATCAAGAACTCCTTTTTCCAAATTACGAAAGCAAGATAAATTACGAAAGCAAGAAAGCATATTTTTGTTTGGTTGCTTTAACATACTCATTCTTTAATAAATCTTACCTAATACCTTCCATATAAGTCGTTATATACATTTATCGCGAGTGAAGGTCGTGATACGAACCTGAGTCGCTAGGGCCGGTAGCCACGTAACATAGTCACTACATCAAAAGTCGACTTCGGTATCGTAGATGTTATCTGGCTTATAAGGCTAGCGCCACAGTACTCCCCCACCAGTGAGTCGGACGAGAGACGAACGATTCTGAACGCACCTAGAGTATGGCGAGCGTGTGAGTTCGTTGGTGCTTCGAGTTAGCGACGGCTTCGTATTTGGTTGCTGAGTCGAGTGAGCGACAGCTTTGTTTGCCCGTAGATAGCGTCACGGCAGATCAGAAAGCTTACGATTATCAAGGTCACCAATATCGCGAGTTAAGGTCGCGATACAAACCTGCGACGCTAGGGCTGGTAGCCGCGTGACATTGCCACTACACCAAAAGTCGACTTCAGTGTCGTAGATGTTATCTGGCTTATGAGGCTAGCGCCACACATTTATTTAATATCTTTAAAAAAATCTTCTTATAAAGGGATTTTTGGTATTCATTGTGTTTTATAAAAATTCACACAGTATTCCATCTTTAATAAATGCTAATTTTAATTTCTATATTTGAAAAGGAAATGTTCTCCGTTGCTGTATAATTTAGCACTTAATGCTCGCTGCTTCGGGAATTTGATGTAATCTGTCTTCCAACTTTAAAAGTAGAGCTCTGAAGATATATCAATTTCAGAAAGTCTAGTCTTAATTCGACATTTGGTTTTAGTTTTTTCCATACATTCACTGAAGTAAATGCTGTAGCATTCATTTTTATTGCGATGTAAAACGATATGAATTGTGTAATTAAATTTATGAGCCACATTATTTCCCATCATTTCATTACATTTTTAATTTCTCGTAAACATAGAAGGGCAAGTATTGCTTTTGTCAAAAACTTCGAACTCAATATTTTAACAAATCTCCACGTTATGGACCTCCCGAAAATCTAAAAATGCCTTTTAAAAATGTCCATCTGTCTATATATGCCAAAGATAACTCAAAATGACTTAGCACTAGATCTATGAAATTTGGTTAATGTTTTTATACCGAATTTTCTGATTTCTGTCAAATTGTGAACTAAATCCGCGCAAGGCCTGACTAAGATAGGAACGGGGCAGTTGCCGCTGTCATCCACATAATTGGGGTCCCCAAATAGAATGGAAATTTTATTTTACTTTTCTTTTTTAATTTACTAAAGTAGTGAAACAGTGGAGGCCCCAATGAAAAATTTGTCCCGGGCTCCAATTAGAGCTAAGTCGGGCCTTGAATCTGCTTTGAGGACGTCTGCTTGTCCAGTTGTTCGAATATAAGTTAAAATAATAACTACAAAACGGAAAGAGCCAGATTAATAAAATTTGGTATACAGATTTAACATTTGTATTATAAATATCTGTTTAAGTTTGAACTAAATCCAACAACAGGTTGATCATAAATTGCTCTGTTTTTTCAAAAATATGTAAACGTAATCACACAAAGACGTAATGACTTAAATTTATCAAATCTGATGCAAGATGTTTGGATTACTACTGAAATCTTGTATCAAAATTTTATTTCAGTCGTTCGAAATAAACGCATTTTTCAGACACTATTAAAAACATGTCAGGAATTTATTTAAAAAAAAAACTCTACAAACCAAAGATAACATAATTGATGCTATAAAGACTCTAAATTAACGCCAAAGTTAATATTTCGTAGTTAATGTATGTCAGCTCCCTGGAAGGCGTTTTCTAGTACTACGAGAGAAAGAATGCAAAAAAAAAAAAAAAAAAAAACTTGGGAAGCTTACTATCACTGCTTTTGAATATTTTATTTTTAATATTTCTACCATCCACGGACATGTTAAATAAAAGATTTTAATGTGAACATTGTAATATAACATAGGAATTTTATAATTGTAGATAGATTTTATAATCGTAGATTTATAATTCAAATATTAGGATCTTAAAGGTCACTTTTTTTTCAAAAAGTAGCAAAATCAAATATTTTTTTCTATTATAAGAAATATTTCACCATTTTTCCCCCAGATGGTTTCCTGCGAAAGATTTGTCGTGCAATCAATAAATAGAATTAAAAAAAAAACATTGATTTGAAGTATTAGAATGTGTCTTTCTCTAACAAACTTGATTTTGGAATGAGAAACAAAGTTTTGTGATGGATTATTTTTCTTTTTCAATAATAACTTGCTGAAGATATTTCAATACAAGCCAACATTCGCAGAATGAAAAGGAGTTTTGATATTTGAATTTATATCAATAAATCAATTCATTTGATGTTGTGTTTTTGTAATGGCGTTCAAACGTAGCGAGATCGTTACCTTTGAAAGAAAATAAAATCATTCATA
The DNA here is from genome assembly GCA_026289955.1 of Argiope argentata. NCBI lineage: Eukaryota > Metazoa > Arthropoda > Arachnida > Araneae > Araneidae > Argiope > Argiope argentata. Next base: position 1,926,788 of record JAOUZG010001441.1, on the reverse strand, counting down.
AAGTGCAGAATTTTTCCGTTTATAAATTAAATTTTGGGTAATAATCCGAGGGATAATCCTTTCGATTTTTTTTTTTTCAGTTTTTAAACTGGAATGATTATCAAATTTTTACAAAATTCTGGGATAAATAAAGCTCCAAACTCTTGAGAAATCGAGGGGATTTTCATCAGATCAGTGATATTTAACTTTGAAGCAATTTCCTGAGATTCTGACAGCTCCCAGCATTAAATTTCTTGGGTCGCCCTGCTAACTTCTGAAAGTGAGTAGGCAAAAATCTAAAATATTAGTTTCTTCGGTGTGATAATATCCACTTTTAAAGCAAAGTTGATAAAGAAATTATTTTGTTGAGGAGGATTCGCCACAGTGGATTAGTATTAAAAATATATTTCTTCGTTAGAAGGCATTTAAATTTGTATGACCAACGAAAAAAAATTCGGGATAGATAAAATGGGGGAAAATAAAAAGGGGATAAAAAAATTCGTAAAATATTTTGAAATATTTTACATATTTTGTTGTATTAATTTTGGTAAGTTTTTATCATGTCCGATCATGATGGGGTTTTTTTTTATTTTTTGAGATGAGGTTTTTGACGTCAACACAAATCCGTTGGCGAAAAATAAGAATTTTACTATCTGCACGAGCATCTCAAAAAAATCAGCTTTTCATAACGTGTTGTCATTGCATTTACAAAATCTCTGATTAAAAAAAAATAAGTTAATGACTACGGCAAATAAAGCCTAGAAAAGGATCGTTTTGAGCACGTGATTATTTGAAATGAAATAAATATGAAATGTGATTTTTTTAAACAATAAATGAAACATAAAGTTTTTTTTATCGTTTGCAATACTAAAGTTATTAATTCAATGAAACAATTAAAATGCATAAATGTTTTTGGCGTTTACTGAAAATGCATGGGCAAGGAATCGAAATTTTAAATTTCAACTTTCTTAAAAATAGGCTTTAGAAACTCAAAAATATTGATAAATGGTTTCAATTTCGAAATAAAAAACCTTTTTAATCTCCAATTTGCCACTTTTTTGTTTAATTTTTTAAGATTTTTTTTATTTACTTTATGAAAGCTTTTATCAAACTTGAATAAAAAATCTTGTAAAAAAACAGTTCAAATTGTTTGATTAATCCATACGTTTACAAAATCTACCACTTTATTTCGTTGTAGTTGAGATGCTCTCTTCAAACATTAATAAAAATCTTTTTAAAACTAGATTAGATTGTTTGATTAAGTAAAACGTTTTCAATAATTGACCGTTCAAGAAATTTTGTTCTGGCATGATACATAGAAATATGCATAGCAGATTTCATTTTGATCTTTATTTATTTATTTTTTAGCCAGTCAGTGTATATGTTATATTAGACAGACTAAGAGATTTTCCATATTCATGCGTTTGGAAAATGTTTTTTGCTGATATAATATTTTAAGTTTATTTCATTGTGCAATTCCTATAATTTTTTTTTTTTTATCTTTCTGGCTATTCACCTCAGATTTGAAGTGTGGTGACTTCTGCAACGTGATCACTTTCATTTATCAATTTCGAAACTCAGATTAAATTTGATGAAAAATTGACTTGAAGAAAATTACGAGATTGAATAAAGAAGTTATTCCAGGATAAGTTATATAAATAAGATTCAATGAATAAGGAATAAAAATGAGGTTATAAAAATAAAAAAAATAAAATAAAGAATAAGTAATGCAAGATAAATAAAGAATAAAAGTGGGAATCAAGACTTAACGGTTCCATTTATCTAACATTCGGGCAAGAGATTATGCCAGAAATGCTGAATGATGTTCCGATGCCCATTCGATTTAATGCGAGTTCCTGCATATTTCAAGAGACATTAGAGCATATATTCGGGCGACTTTTCCAGGGGGATGGAGTGGTCGTGGTGGATCAATCGCAAGGCCAAACCGATCACTAGACATTTTTTCGTATAGGGATTTTTAAAATGATTTGTGTATGAAACATAAATTGTGTATGAAGCGCCAGAAGACTTTGTTGGATCAATTATTGTGACAGCAGGATGTGTTCGAGGTACACTTTGTATCTTTGAAAGGGTGCGGGTTCCATGTAACGTAGATGCCAGGTGTTTCTTGATGCGTTTAGCAAAAGCTTTGAACATCTCTTGTAGACTTGCCATTCGGCATACATTAGTCGCATGTAAATGAGTAATTATCAATGAAATAATATGTAATGGTTTCATTTCTTCTCGATGTATAATTTATTATTTTAGATGCCCTATAGAGACTCCGGATCGGAATTGAGACCCTCTGTCCAATACGATTTTCGGTCCTTGTATAACTGATCTGCCATGTAATTTCGTCCACGTTTTTTAAAACACTCTGGATAAATTAAGGCTCTAATGAACATACAAACTAAAACTAATAAATTTTAAGTCATTTTAAAAAGCTGGTTTTATTGATAAATCTGTGATGATGTATCTTTATGTAAGTGTTCTGAGAGATTATTTTCAGAATAGTTTTACGAGATGAAATCATAGGAATGCCTATAGTTAGACTCTTCCGTCCTTTACTTTCTTCAAGACATTTTGTTTATCCGAGTTAAAGGAAGTTTTAGTTCAGGTAAAAAATGTCCTTCCCAAAGGAAAATTATCTCTTTCCATTCAGGAAATTCCGATATGAAAAAGACCCAAATTTTGGGACAAATATTTAATCGTTTTAATTCTTAAGGCATTGAATTAATGCTGTATACAGAAAAAAATGGAAGCTAAAACTTGCAAAATCATAAGATAGTGAGCGTAATTATAAAGCTGCTTGCTTTAGGAAATAATTACTTAACAAGCATGTGAGAATGGGAAAAAATTTCTCAAAAAGCATTAAGTTCCAGAAGCCACATAAATACTCTGCCACGTTTTTCCAAACATTGAGAGTGCTCTTGCTTGATTTCCTTGTCTTCTTTTCATTAATAGTTGCCATAATTTTTATTGAATGTCTAATATCTTAAGGTACTACATCTGGTTTAAACCCACGTAATATTTTCAGAAGTGTATTGATTAAAAATACATATTACTTTCCATTTGTCATATATATTCAACATCAAAATTTCAATTTGAGCTGTTCCTTTCGTATTAGCAAAAACTGTGACTATATTACCATGATATTGCCCAGGATTCAGAATATCGAGCAACACGGTGAAGATATCGTATAATAACTTGTATAGTAAAGAAAACAAGTAAAGGGTAACTTTTCTTTATTACAGTCGCTCGAAAAAATATATGAGCACCGCAACGGTATGAAAATATTGTCAAAAATGGAAAACGTTTATTAAATAGTTGGGACGTTTATTCAATAATGTTTATAGAAAAAAGGGGGGGCTTTGAAAGGAAAAAACGTTTTTTCCAAGAATTGTATTTTCAATTTTAAAAAAAGTACATGAATCATGCTCAATTTCAAGTAGAAATTTATAATGACAAGAATCTTGTTCAATTTCAAATAGAAATTTAATTTTGATCATCAACAAAAAGTATAACAATCTTGTTCAATTTCAATAAAAAAAAAGGTGCAAGGATCACTTTCAATTACAATCAACAAAAAGTACAAATAGATATTTATTTTTGACACGGATTAGGTTTAATTTCAATTTTAAAAAAATACAAGGATCGTAATCAATTTCAAATAGACATTTATTTTTTGACAATAGGGAAAAGTACAAGGATCATATTTAATTTATAATGTGGGTGACACTTTTTTTTAAAAAAAAAGAGAGATTGTTTTTTCAAAGTCGAATAAAATAATGTATCATTGTATATTAATTTAGTTATTTAAAATTAAATCTTCCAATCAAGCAAATATTTTATAAAGAATCTACAAGTTTTAAAGGTTTTGTTCCAAGATTGGTCATTGAGAGACCCCCCCCCCTAAAAAAAGAACACTAAGAACTCTTCTTCTTGAGAAGAATTTTTTTGGGGAGGGTGGAATTTTTTTTTTTTTTCAAATGGGGGATAATTGGTGTTGTTGAAAACATATGTTTTATTAGGGGCACAAAAACTATTGTTTTTTTTTTTTCAATTATTATATTAATGGGATCGTTGTCAATATGAACATCCACCACATTTTTGGTTGGAGGAACTGTTGACCCCCAATAGTTGTCTGGGGGTAGCAGTACCACAGCTGAAAGAGGTGGATGATTTAAATAATCGTCTCGAGGAGACACTATTGCTGGAGATTGGGCTGGCGGAGGGCAGTATAAATTGACTCCAAAACTCTCTAAAAATTTATTTATACTGTCCTCGGAGGCATCTTGTTCAAAAATAAAATCCATTTCTGATGCCGGCTGTGGATGCACAAAGGTCTCGGGTGGTGGCTGAACAAAGATTTCGGGCTGTATGGGTGATGAGGTCTCCACAAAGGTCGGCTGTTTAGATGAAGAAGTGGTCTTTAATTTCTTGAGCGGCCTTTGCTCTTCCCTTTAGTGGGTAGGTGTGGGATGAGGGAGTTTGTATATTTGCAGCTTCAAGTCTTTGTGCATTCTAAAGTCTTTGTGGAGCTTTGCCTACTCCCAGGGCAAAATATCCTCTCCAAACAGTGTTTTCTGTCCTGTCAGGACGAGGTACAACGTCCCTGGAGGCATAACGTAGGTGGTGTTGGGTCGCAGTCGGTCGCATGTCGGTCGTACAGAAGCTCATCATATTCACAGAACGATCTGCGCATCAGGTTCGGCTTGGCTCTACAATTTCGACTCTTTGCTGGCAGATAGTATACCAGTAGAGGCACCTTCAACGTCTGGTGCACGTGTCCTACCCCCGGCGGCCCCTTCCATAATCCAAAAGAGAAGTGTTGTATCACCAACAACATGTTGTCCATCTTAAAATGGAGGCGCTGATCGGAGGTCTTTCTACCATGGGATGGGTTCTTTTTCAACTTTAGCGTCGCCTTCTTCCAACTCACCTTGCAGGGTTAAAAAAAATTGACTTTTTTTACTCCAGCACGGCTCGCTTGAAGTTGTGGACGTAGAGGCTGTTCTCGGTATATTCCCTTACAGGATGATGGAAGATTCTCTGAGTGGCAGGTCCCATGTATGAAATGAGCGCCTTTACTCGTTCTTGCCTCATAAGGCTCTCGAACGGTTCCCATTTTCCGGGATGGCTGACGGGCACCAACGTCGGAGATTGTTTAGCTGGAAAAACGTCCATGTATGCTTTGCTGAAATGAGAAAAGCGAATGATGGGGAGCTAGGAATGGTAGGGTTACGAGGCGCCTAGCCCCGGCAGGGGCTTATCCTCGATCATGGTGAGTAATTAGCGGCCTAGCGTTCACTATATGGCGTGGATCTCTACGATGACCTGTTGGATGTTGTTCACAGGAGTAGTGAAGCTAGAATGAGAAGAAACTGCAGGAGAATCAAGTCTGGGGGTGAGGGTGAGGCGGCGACCAATCAGAGGGAGTCTTCTTTGTAGGAGCGGGTGTAGGGGAGGTGAGGATCTATGGAGCTGGTTGATGATGATGCTGCAAAAGTGTGGATTAGGCTGGATAGCTGCGAGGACCAATCAGAGTGGAGGGAAATGAAGCAGGAGTTGGTGGTACTTGGGAATTACTCGATCAGGGCATTCAGGATGATCAATTTCTTTTCTTCCGGGTTATTGCTTGTTTTGGCGAGTCTTGCTGCTTTAAGTAGACCAGGGAATTCTTGAAGTAGGACTTTAATTTCTTTAAGGGCTTCCATCAGATATTTCATTTCAGTAAGGTCCAGATTGGGGGAATCTTCATTAGTTGTCCTGGGCTTAGTTATTGCAGGGGGTCTGTTTGATTCAGGAACTCGTTGTTGGGCACTTTCAGTTGGGTTGTTTCTTGGAGCCTGTTTTCTGGTTATTTCTGCATAAGAGGGTTTATTGAGTCTGTAGGTGAGCTTGGGATATTTGATACATCCTTTCCATGAGGCGAGATGTCCTAACTCGTTACAGTTGATGCATTTAGGTTCATGTACTTTTTCTTTAATATGACAATTCCTTGTAGTATGGGCACCGCCGCATTTAATACATTTTGGGGCAATTTTACAGTTCTTGGAGGAGTGAAAAAATCCGGAGCAGTTAAAACACATGGTAGCAGTTGGTTTCTTTCTGTAAGTCTCAACTTTAATTTTTAGGTGCAGGAGGTTGGATTCATTAAAGATGTTTTTGGCGTTAGTAGTTTTCTTGACATCAATTAAAAAGATGGGATGGAGGGTCTTCATTTTGTAATTTTTAAGTTGGGCTATTCTTTCTATTTCATAATTCTTTTCGGAAAGTGCGGTTTTAATTTCATCTATTGCTGTTGTTCCAGGGAGACCTTTAATGATGACTTTAAGTGGTCTGCAATCAGGGCTCTCGGAAAGGACATACTGCTCTCCTGCGTCATCAAGGAATTTGATGATTTCTGCTCTCTGTATCTCTGACTCAGGGGTGATTGCAATCATGTTATTAGTGAACTTGTTAATAGTTCCTGGAAACTCCTTATGGATCTGCTGTAGAGTGATGTTGTAATGGCTTATGAGTTGTAGATTAATGGCAGGGATGATTTTCTTTTCCTTCATTTCTTCAGATTGTTGTTGCAGGGTAGAGAATCTATTTTCGGTTTTGACTGGGGAGGAAACTTCGTCTATCTGTTTCTGTTTTGCCGATTTTTTAGGAGAAACAAATTGAAAGCCTTCCGGGTCTGCCGATCTTTTGATGGGGACATCTTGGGCTTCAACATCCATGTGATTGTCGGTGGTAGTGGTAAAGGTAGGTAATACGTGGGGTGCTGGGCCCTGTACGCTTTTTACGGATGCCATCGAACTATTAGAATTTGTTCTAGTAAGTCTGGGTGTAATACTGCTACTACTTCTATAGCTAGTAGGATAGGAGGTGCTGGGAGAGTTAGCGTTTTCGGAATCAATAAGGGCTAAGGCCCGATGAAGCTCTTTCGTAAATAAAGCATGCTTGGAGCTCGACACATTGCGTCTGCTCTCCTCCATGGCTGAGAGCTGAATGAACAGAAAATGAATGATGGGGAGCTACTTGGCGAACGGCCTTTTTATACACCCATATCGAAACCAGTTTGAGGATAAAAAAAATCCCCCCCCCCGGGTAGGTTGCTGAGGTTGATTATTATTTTATTTAAAATAAACCAGTCAAATGATTATATTGCCGAGGTTGGAGTCCATTTTTTTTGAGAACGAGAACTAGATCAATGATTATTATTTAAAATAAACCAGTCAAATGATTATATTGTCGAGGTTGGAGTCCATTTTTTAGTTCATTTAAAAGAAACCAAGTTAATAATTATTTGCCGAGGAACGAGGTTGCATTTAAAAGAAACCAGATTAACGATTATTAGCCTGTTTAAAAAGATAATCTAAAAAACAGGGAGCCATGCCATGATTTTTTTTGTAAAAAAAATCACGGCATGGTCCCCATTTCTTAGGTTACTCTCCCTACCAACTTTGGGGGTGAGATAATTTTTTTAAAAAAAATTCTAAACTAATCTGTTTCCCACCTAATACATTTGGTCACAGGTTCCGTGGACGATCCAGACATGATTTGAAAGTTCCTGACAATTTACAATTAAATCACCAGGTTCAGGAAAGGCTCCAGATTTGAAAATGTGATCCATTAATAAAAGGAGGGAAGGAGAGGCTCCTGCCACAGACTCGGAGGCCAGAGAAGTTCTTGCATCATACTCAAGGTGTCCTGCCACAGACTCGTAGGTCAGAGAGGGCCCTGCATCGGATTTGGAAGCCAAAGAGGGTCCAGCCACAAACTCGGGAGTAAGATCTATCAGAGCGGGCTTTGTATCAGACTCGAGGAGAATTCTTTTTGAATCTTTTCGAATGCTCATGGCACTTCTTTTTTCCAATAAAATTATTACATTTTTTTTCTTAAGTAATGATTTTTATGAAGATACTTTCTTAAGTAAATGATTTTTATTTGAGACTTTGATGTTTTCAGTTTGCTCAGAAGAAAAAAAACATGAAACTTAAATTTTTATATATATAATAGATTTTGTTTACAATTGCAAATTATGAACTATTAAAAGGTATAGATACCATTTTTTTTATCTATGCAACCAGAAACAGTTATTTTATTTCAAATTATAGAAATCATTAATTGACAAACAAGTAAAATTATGTCTTCATAATTTTTATTTAAAAAATATATGATTAAATGGATGTTTCGGTGCTCTTACCTATTAAAAAAACAACTCAAAAGCTGTTTATCAACATTTCTTTTTCTAGACACAAAGAATATAAACATAGTATGGCAAGAATGTCAGAAATGATAAAATCAATTTTATTCAACAGAAACATCCTGAATATTAAACAACATTTTTTTTAACACCTATAAAAACATAATATTGAGCAATACACTTTTAAAGCAGAACATTTCTGAAATGTATTTTAAAATTTTAAAGTTACATTGACAAAAATTACTCTGAGCGAATATAAAATAAAACTTACAATCCAGTAAATTTAATAAACAATAATAAGATCATGATATATACAAATATAAAAGTAAAATAGGATATAAAGAGGAGTTGAAAGAATATGCTTTTATAGAATTTTATGATTCAAAATCAATAGGTTAAAGAAGTAGAAAAAAAAAGGGATACATTCATGTAACAAGGAAGTTAGAAATAAAAAATATATAACAAACAAAAGTTGATTTTCAATGAAAAGACCTATATTTTTTAAAACAGAAATCATTGACATGCACAAAGTGTATACCATGATATTATGATAATAATCCATTTCAGTTTAAATGAAGAAACTAATGACATTTCTTTCTAATTATAGCAACATCAGCTTGACAAAATTTGACTTAAATCTATTACAAATAAACAAAGGTATTTAAAAAACTAGTAATAATGATCTCTGGAACCATCCATTTTGCTCTTCAGTTATTAGATGTGATTACATAGCAATAACAAAATAGTATGAATTACTACAAGGTAAAGAAAGCTTTGAGGTTCATACTCAAAAAGCAAAACTTCAAAATGCATTTAATTATAATGTCAAAAACTAAAAAAACAAATACAAAAAACTATTTGATATTAATTAATGGTCTTTGAAAGTTATACAACGTGCAAGATATTGATATTATATAAGCGTGTATAAAGAACAACCCCTACAAAATATTTATACATTATAATTTTGTAAATGGCCCTTTCTACTATAACCTTATATAAGATATATTGCAGTTATCAATCCTCTCAGTGATATTAAACTGAGTATAGTCCTTTAAAAAGTTATTTTTAATTTATATCCTTTTTTCTTTATTTTTTTATTTCAGTTCTCGTTCAATTTAAAATTTTTATCTGCCATCACAAAATCATTCAGTTCCAATACATCCATCAGATAGATTTTAACAAAAAAAGTCCTTGTCAGATATACTATCACAGTGTAATGGTGAAATGAAGTTGACAGTATTATGACTATCATATATTTTAGAATATTTGCTTCCTTATAAAAACTGGAAGACATTTGCTGTTCTCTTGGATTGATAGGTTTCTATACAGTCAATAATAAATTTGGAGTCTTTATTTTCAAAAATCAAATGGATTTTTTTAAATTTTTTTTTAAAAATCAAATGGATGCTTTGACATATTTAATTTTTGAAGATCCATTTCAAAATTAAAAGAAGAATAGAGAGAAAACCCTTTCTTTAGTGAAATTTGTTAATGCCCTCATTTTAATATTATTAACAATATTCTCAGGAATGAATATTTTTCACAGAATCTTGAAGCTCATTTTGAAATTTGTGGTTTATTTCAGAAAAAGTAGCATTGAAGTATGTAGCATTCAATTTATCAAATTAAGAGCACTTTTAATACAATACATCAATTATAAAAGCTGGTAACAATCAATACAAAATTGTTTTTCCAGTAGTTGGAAAAGATCCATTTATTTAATAAATCTTGAAGAAATTTATTCACCTCCACCCAAGTCAGCATTACAGCCACTAATTTTCAGTTAAGAGAAATAGTTTTTGCAATAAAAGCTTGTTTAATTACATAAATTAAATTTAGATAAGATTTTGTAGGATAAATGTAATTTAATATTCATGTAAACATTTCAAAATCTTCTAAGCATATTCAAAATTATCAGAAAATTCCATCAAATGTCAATAAAGAAAATTAGAAATGCACTGAAGATTTTAATGGGGTCAATTCATGGGTCACGTGTCACGTACCAAACAAACCGATTCTGTTCAATTTTCAACCGTTCTGCGCATCTCGGGATGTCTGCCGATAACGTAGGTGAAAGCATTGCAGTCAGCTGTAGCAGTTGAATGTTACTCTAAACGAATAATTATAAAAAACTTTTCATATGTTTTAAAATTTAATATTATGAATTATTTTCACCAAACTTTTGTAGTATTGTAATTTTATTTCTTATCCTAAAATTTCAATTAGTATTTTTAATGCAATTATTTTAATTTGTTTGCTACCCTTTTATGCTTTACTTTTCCATATATTATATATATAGTTCAAAAGATACATTTTGATAAATGGCTATGGTGGTGTTTTTAAAAAATTACAAATTTTCTTTTTTTTTAAAAAAAATTTAAATGATAAATCAAAGGGAAAAGAACCTATCCTCTGTAGGTTGAATTTTATAAATATAAATTTTAAAAATAAATATAACTCTTAGATAAGTTAAAATTTGTAAGCTTACCAATAAAATTATTATATTTTCTTTTCTTAAGTAGTAATTTTTATTAAGAGACTTTCTTAAGTAAATGATTTTTATTTGAGACTTTGATGTTTTCAGTTTGCTCAGAAGAAAAAAACATGAAGCTCAAATTTTTAATGTATGTAATAAATTTTGTTTACAATTGCAAATTATGAACTATAAAAGGTATAGATACAATTTTTTAAAATCTATGTAACCAGTTATTTTATTTTAACTTATAGAAATCATTAAAGGACAAACAAATAAAATTATGCCTTTATAATTTTTATTTACACATTTTAAAAAAGATAAAATACATATGATAATTATTTTTAAAAAATATGATTAAATGGATGTTTTAGTGCTCTTACCAATTAAAAAAAATAACTCAAAAGTTGTTTATCAACATTTCTTTTTCTAGACAAAGAATATAAACATAGTATGGCAAGAATGCCAAAAATGATGAAATCAATTTTATTCAACAGAAACAACCTGAATACTGAACAATGTTTTCTTTATCACCTATAAAAACATAATATTGAACAATACAGTTTTAAAACAGAACATATCTGAAATGTATTTTTAAATTTTAAAGTTACATTGATAAAACTTACTCAGAACGAATATAAAATTAAACATACAATACAGTAAATTTAATGAACAAGAATACGATCATGATAAATACAAATATAAAAGTAAAACAGGTTATAAAGAGGAGTTGGAAGAATATGCTTTTATAGAATTTTATTATTCAAAATTAATAGGTTAAAGTAGAAAAAAAAGTGAAGAATTCATGTAACAAGGAAGTTAGAAATTAAAAATATATAACAAATATTGCAACAGGAGTTGATTTCAAATGAAAAGACCAATATTTTTTAAAACAGAAATCACTGAAGTGCACAATAGTATAGCATGATATTATGATAACAATCAATTTCAGTTTAAATAAAGAAGCTAATGACATTTCATTCTAACTATAGCAATAGTTGCCTGACATAAATCTGACTTGAATCTATTACAAATAAACAAATGTATTTGAAAAACTAGTAATAATGATCTCTGAACAAATCCATTTTACTCTTAAGTTATTAGATGTGATTACATGGCAATAAAACAATAATATGAATTACTACAAGAAAAAGAAAGCTTTAAGGTTCACACTCAAAAAGTAACAACCCCAAAATGCATTTTATTATAATGCCAAAAACTAAAAAACAAATACAAAAAATTATTTGATGTTAATTAATGGTCTTTGAGAGTTATACAACATGCAAGTAATTGATATTATATAAGCACATATAAAGGACAGCCCCTACAAAATATTTATTCATTATAATTTTTGAAATGGCTCTTTATACTGTAATATTATATAAGATATCTAGCAGTTATCAATTCTTTCAGTGACATTAAACTAAGTACAGTCATTTAAAATTTTATTTTCAACTTATATCCTTTTTTAAAAAAGTTCTTGTTCAATTTGAAAGCTTTTATCTGTCATCACAAAATCATTCAGTTCTAATACATCCATCAGATAGCTTTTAATTTCAAAAAAATTCCTATTTAGATATGCTATCCCAGTGTAATGGTGAAATGAAGTTGACAGATCTTGAAAGTATTATGACTATCATATCTTTTAAAATATTAGCTTCTTTATAAAAACTGGAAATCATTTGCTGTTCTGTTGGGTTGATCTGTTTCTAGTTTGAGAGTTTTCCTGATCCGCATTAGTTGGGTAAGAACATGGCGATCGGCACTTCAGCGCCTTTTCTCCGAAGCGCGAATGATAATAGCAATATTTTCTCCCACGATCACCGGAGCGCTCGCGGGAAAAACTGCGATGTCTATTTTTTCGCGGGAATGGCCCCCTGCTTCTCTCGCGGGAAAGCCGTTGTACATGTTTGCTTAAAGCGGCGATTTCGTTTCGGAGCGCAGTAAAATCATCGAGAGTGGAAGCTTTCCGCATGGCAGTATTTTCCGCGCCTCGGCTGACGGCAAAGACGCTGCTGTCTGTAGCGGAGATACGGACCTCGGCTATCTTGTCAGCCATGTTGGCCAAATTGTCCAGGGATTCAGAACTTATTGACAAAATTGCTTGCATCTCTGAGGGTAGTCTTTGCAGCCATAAGGTTTTTAGGAAATCGTCTTTTATACTTGTGCCTCCACCGAGTTCGCGCATCTTTCGGAGTAACTGCGATGGTTTATCGGTACCTAAATGCAATTCAGAAAGCAGTCGACGAATTTGTTCATTCTCCGAAGCAGAAAATTCGGCTATAAGTCGAGCCTTCAACGCATCATATTTCTCGGTGTCGGGGGGTGCGAGTAAAACATCGGCTACCGCTGATAGAGTTTCCGGATCGATAGCCGCAATCAAATGATTGTATTTCGTAAGGTCGTTAGTAATTTTTGCTAAAGCGAAATTGCTCTCTACTTGTATGAACCATAATTTTATATTATTCCTCCACAGCGGCGGTATTTTTACCGAAAGGTGGGACACCTGCGACTCAATTGGAGCGCCAGCATTAGCAGTTTCGTTTTCTGTATTAGGCATTTTTGGTTATTCGATATGGGAAAACTGATAATTTCTGCAATAATTATATATATTAAGAGTTAGGAATAGTTAAAAATGCATATTTTAAAAAGAAATAATCTTAATAAACATAGTAGCAAAACGAAAGTAATATGAAACGAAATACTTCGAATACGGAAAATAACACAAAAATGATATTGAATATGAATAAGATTTCTTAGCCAAAATAGCGGGGAAATAAAATACTGACCATTCACAGAGAAATGAAAAGACAATTCGAACACATACCTGGTCCTTTAGGCGCTACCTCTCGGCACATTAATCCAAAATAATCCATAATGGGGAAAATGTACGAAAAATAACTTAAGAGCTCAATCACTTAAATTTGATTTGAACATATTTTAGAAAATTTAAGGCTGGACTTCGCAAATTTTAGAAGAGTAAAAACGATATTAACGGGTTACCAGTTTGGTGCGTGGTTTAACATGCGCCACCAAATTTACTCTAAATTAAATTATTAATGCATTTCTAAATTAGAAAGAATGCCAGGCGTATAAATAAGAGAAATAAAATTTAATCAAGCGTTAAATATAAATGATACAATTACTATATATATCGATCCGCGCGAGACAGAGGTTAGGAGTCGGCCGGCGAAAACATGAAGTGCGTCATACGTTGAACGAAGTTCATCTTCGCTGGTTTGATTTATGATCATTGCCAGTTGGCGAAACAAACAGTCATTGCTCGCCTGTTTGGCCGCCGCATGTCCTTGAATCACCAGGAAGTTAAATTGATTTTGATAATTCCACGGTTTCTTTTTCCCCAACAGCTGTCCAATGTCTAAGAGCCGAAACTTTAATTGTCCACTTTCGCTGACGAGTACGGCCACTGGGTGGAGATAGGGAGTGAAAGCGAGTTGAAACCACATGAAGATTAATAATTTCTTTACCGACTCTGTGTTGTTATACAGCTCAACTACAAATAAAACCCCTTACAAACTGTTTTTTGGTGAATTTTTTCTGTCGGAAACAAAATCCTTTCAAGGTATTCTGGTGGACAAATTATTTTTATCCTCACTCTCTTTCAAAGTATCCTTCTTCCAAACAAATTTTTTTTTTATTCACTCCCAATTCCAAACTGTTTCACCCTCTTTCAAACAATTTTTTATTCACGCCTTATTCCCAACTGTCTTTAGTGGAAACGCTATTTTTCCTTCCAAACTGTTTCTATTCAATGTTGACACCCTCCAAACTGTTTCTATTTAACACGGACACCTTTCAAACTGTTTCTATTCAACATGGACACCTTTGAAACGATTTCTATTCAACGTGGACGCCTTTCAAACTGTTTCTACTCGACGTGGACAACCTCTCTCCATTTATTTCACCTTCTCTATTCAAAAATCCCTTCGAACCTGACAACAGAATTTCTTTTAGCATTCAAGGTTGGTGCCTTTTTTAATCCAAAAAAAAGGAAAGACAGCTGAATACGAGTCGTATTCAGCTCTCTTCCCTCCTTTTTTTTTTGGACGGATCGCCGCATTTTCACAGGATGCTTCGACATATGGGACAAGAGATATCACGAGACATCCACTTTTCTAAGCAAACCACGTGAAAATCGTGTCCGCAAGTCGTTCTAATTTTCCTATGCAAAGTTTCGGTGCAGATGGAATGGTACGGGGGCTTTCCCCTCTGGCCAGATAGACGAGTAGATGAATTGGAGGGTCAGTTCCCCAAACCTCTGCCAGTCTTTGATTTCACACATGCAGCGGTCTCTTCCAAAATAAATTTGCGAACAAACTTCCATCAAATAGGGGATTCCTTCCATTTTTCAAACGGCCCCCGGCAGTCCATCCCGTCGGCTCGCCATTTTTTTAAATTCATCGTTAAAAAATTAAAATAAAATCCCTGGAAATCATCATAAATTGGTAACGTCGCTTCGGGAGTGGACCGCATCCTATTTGCCAACATAGTCATTTCTTCGTCTCTTTTTTCTCTCTCAGCACCCAAATATACAAGTTCCGGATCTGGCAGGGACTCTAGCACCGCACGGACCGTCTGAATGTAATAGGAGAAGGACATGGTGATAATATGAGGAAGCCAGGCAACCGGAGCGTGGTTTTATACCCTCAGAGGGCAGCGCATGCATAGAGACTCAATGAGGAATGGCATACATCTTCAATCGAAAAAAAAGTGGCAATTCCTCATTGAACCACTACCCAACGATGACTCTTTTTTTTTGCAAAACACGCACTTTTCCATCCGATTTCGGCAGTTGATGATAAAAGTGCGATATTTCCAGTGGATTCGGCCCAGGAATTTCTTGTAAAACAACTTTGTCTTCAAGTCGATAAAAACAGATGCGTATGATAGGCGGTGGCCAAGGTTCTTCTTAACCTCTTCCGATAGAGTTTATCGGACGAATAGGAGAGGCACTCATCCGTCAAAGTGAAACCTGTTTTATCCCTGCAGAGCACCATCCATTTGGTTTGGTGATGAAATTCCTGGAGGGCGGGAAGTGTCGTCAAGGGGTCCGTCGTTCGATGATGAAATGCTTGTGACTCTGGAATAGGAGAGAGAGCCGCAGGCACTAGTAACATTAGATAATCTAACAACATGGCTGAATTCATGGTGACTTGGAGTAAGTGAAAGAATCAGCAGACAGTAGTAAGATATAGAGTAATTTTTTTTATAAAAAAAACAGCATTTTTTGATATTGTTGAACTTTTTCTACACATTATTCTTTTTAATTATGTGGGATGGGCTCCACGCATTTGTGATTGAATTAATGCCACAAATGGCAAGCCATCTCATGTAGTTTTTTAAACAGGTGGTGCAATTCCCTTCATCAGTTTTCAGTAAAATGACTGAAATGTCGTCATTTGGCATCTTCCTGCTTGCTCCATCGGGCTTGGGTGGCCACATCCGTCAGGTAGAGGACCGTAATGGTCATCGAAGCCATATGCTGTAGCAACCGTCTCTCCAGGTCGACCGTGTTCAGTTCCAAGTACGAAGTCTTTCCATTTGTTAAACAATATGAGTCCTCCCGTATGCAGAGCACTGCCATCCCTCGTCGACGGTGATAGATCTGAAGTGGTCTGGGGATCCAAGAGGTAATGCGAGCCTTTCCATGACGATGTCGGGAAAAGAACGAGGGCCTTTTTCTGGACGGAAGGGCAGCAGGAATTGCAGCCGATAGGAAAACAGGAGGATCGGCCACAGAAGCGACCACAAGATTATCAGCAGACTGGTCAACAGGAGTCGACGAGGAAAGATCCTCTTCCAATTCGCCATCCGAAAGATGTATAGATAGAATGGGCTCGTGAGACATGATTCACACAAGAGTGGTGAATGCACAACCCATTTATGAAATGAAGACAAAAAAAACCTCACGCATTTATAACAAGATTGCCAAAAACATATCCTCTCCCATGCTCGTTTTTTTTTTTTTCGAACATGCCACAACTATCCATAATTTAAAAAGATGGGACCCAAACTTGATTTTTAAAAACCCAAGACTTTAATTGAAAGAGAATCCCCAAAAACATAACTCTCTCACACGATTATACCAAGATTGCCAAAAAAAATTCCTATGCTCGATTTTTTTGAACATGTCACTGCTATCCATAATTTAAAAAGACGGGACTCGAATTTAAAGAGACTAAACCCAAACTTGATAAAAAAAAAACTTAAATTTATAGAGATACACAAATAAAATATTTAAAAAAGTTTGAATGCCGATTTCAAATTAAAATTGATTTACATTATAAATAAATTTTTTTTGATAACATTACCTTTTTTTATATTCATATGTACCAAAACCATACATTACTTTTTTCACCAAAACCCTGCATAACTATACCAAGATTCATATAAACCAAAGTCATACAACACATTGATTAAAAATAAATAATTTTTAATGTTCCACCACGCATGGTAACATTGCGTTTTTTCCTATTCAGATATACCAAAACTATATAACGCTTTTATTAAAAATAAATTATTTTTTGATGTCACTATGACCACCCACCCACCACGCATAGTAACATTACCTTTTTTTT
>JAOUZG010001441.1:1877291-1909530 GCA_026289955.1 Argiope argentata | reverse complement strand
TTTTTTTTCATTTTCATATATACCAAAACCCTACAACACTTTTATTAAAAATAAATTATTTTTTGATGTTACCATGACCACCCACCCACCACGCAGAGTAATTATACCTTTTTTTCATTTTCATATATTCCAAAACCATACAACACTTTTATTAAAAATAAATTTTTTTAATGTTCCACCATGCATAGTAACATTACGTTTTTTCATATTCAGATGTACCAAAACCATACAACACTTTTATTAAAAATAAATAATTTTTTGATGTTACTATGACCACCCACCCACCACGCATAGTAACATTACCTTTTTTTTCATTTTTATATATACCAAAACCATACAACATTTTTATTAAAAATAAATTATTTTTTGATGTTACCATAACCACCCACCTACCACGCATAGTAATATTACCTTTTTTTTCCATTTTCATATACACCAAAACCATACAACAATCTTAGTTATAATTTTGAATCATTTTTCTCCTCTTATTAATATGAAAAGATGAAATAATGATGTGCTGCTGGATGCTTTAATGCAAAACACTCGTTAGTACTATGATAAAAAGCATTTTTTTAGTTTCCTTTCAACAAACCTGACATTGTTTGTTAAACTGTGGAATAGAAGGCTTTTTCGAAGTTGGTGATATGCGCCGTTTATTTTGAAGAATTCATTCACTGTGCTTCTATTTACAAAATACACACAAAAAAACCCTGTTAATTTAATTTTTTAGAAAACCCTATCGAAGAAAAAAATCGAGAAATCGAGAATCGAAAAATCTCAAAAAATAAATGGTGGCAATTAAAAAAAATCATCAGTGTATTTCTAATTTTTTTATTGACATTTGGTGACATTTCCTGATAATTTTGAATACTCTATGAAGATTTTGAAATGTTTACATGAATATTATATTACTTTTCTCCCACAAAATCTTATCTAAATTTAATTGATGTAAGTAAACAAACTTTTGTTGTAAAAAAATCTCTCTCTTAACTTAAAATTAACAACTGCTGTAATGCTACCTTGGACCTTGGGTGGAGGTGAATTGGACGGAAGATTAATTAAATAAATGGATTTTTCCACACTACTGAAAATTGTATTGATTGTTACCAGCATTTATGATTTATGTATTGTATTAAAAGTGCTCTCGGCTGACTAACATTTAACTGCAATGCTTTCACCAACGTTATTGGCAGACATCCGGAGATGCGCAAAACGGTTGAAAATTGAACAGAATTGGTTTGTTTGGTACGTGACTCATGAATTGACCCCGTTCAAATAGGATTACGATCAGTATTTTTTATAGTCATAGTTTTTGGCGCTTGGTCTATCCAAAGATTTGATCACTAACCCAAGTAGCACATCCTGCTGTATAACATTGTACAATATTGTGCGATATTATGTGATATAAAACCATATTCCACAATATTTGTGTGCTATTAAGGAAGGGGAGAAAAAAATAGTACTCACAGGAAAAGTCATAACCAAAATTTTCTATCATATTCTTTCATAAAGATCTCTAGCGTTAGCCTTATAAGCCAGATAGCATATACGATACCGAAGTCGACTTTTGATATAGTGGCTATGTTACTCAGCTACAGGCTGTAAGGAAGTCGCCACCTTGTCTCCTGCTGGAAGAGACACATGATCGAACAATGATACTCCTATCCAGCGGTGAGGCTATTCAGCCTTTGTTACCCATTGTGCTTCTCCCGTTCTTAGAATCCGAGAAGGACAGATAAGGGACCTCACATGTTTTCGGCTCATTAAAGCAGTGAATCGGGTCGAAATACCAGACGGGACTAATTCGTCTGTGGACCACCCCACTGGGCCCGATAATGAACAGATGCGGTTTATGACCATTGAAGAAATTAGTGTTTCCTGGAACCCATTAAAGAAAGAATCCAGGTGTAATCTAAAGAGCGGATGTCTCAGAAATCTTCCCACGATGGTGGCGCGAGTGGAAGTAGAATGATTGGACAACCGGCATCTCCAGCGAGCCAATATCAGCCTGAGAGGTGGAGCTTCGCGACGAATAAAAAGGGGTTCAAGAAGCCGATGGAAAAAAAAGAGAAGAAGGAGAGAAAGAGAGAGGAGGAGAGGAAAGAGAAGGAAGCTGATCTGGGACAAGCTGATCTGGAGGACGAGACGAGCTGTGAGGAGTGCTGATGTGAAGAGATACCAGGTGATCTCAAGTTTTGTTACAAGATCTAACGGAAGAAATCCGTAGATCTCTGGAGCTACAGGCAGTAGCTGAATACGGAGACAGTTTGTGAGTTCCCGGCCTAGTTGTCCAACAGACAATCATTTGTAAATACTCCTGTATCTAACCTAGATGACGTATTTTTTTGTGTTAAGCTGTAAATAAAGCCTCTGTATATAATACGCTACCATTTCATTTGACCCCCCCCCCGTGGTCAAGTCTTTACAAGGCCTAAGCGTCGCAGGTTCCGTACCGCGACTTTCAATCGCAACAGATCTTATTTCTCTTGATAAAATTTTAAATCTTGCACAAGACCGCAAATGCCCTGCACAGCATTGGTAGAAATTAGTTACAGAATATATATCTTTGTCATAAATCTTACAGTTTAACATGTCAATAAGGTTTTCTTTTTTTCACAAACTGACTGTAACCTAATTTTATAAGTAACTGTTGTATTAATCATAATTTAACATACCGATTTCATTGATTTCGGTTATTGCGTTCATCTGCGTACGAAAATGTAGACCGAAAAACAGTCAATCTGTTGTATTTAGTTCAAAATTTGATAAGAGTTAACATTTTAGATGCTAAAATAGTGTATCAAATTTTATTTATTTAGCTCTTCGCGATATGATGTTGTCAAGTTCACTTTTATCTGAACGACAAGACGAATCCTTTCAATGGATTTCGTTCAGAATTTGATATAAATATGTCGTTCTAGAATAAAGTCCATGCATCAAATTTTTTCTGTTTAACTTAATGAGTTTTTGAATAATATTGTTTAGACAAATGGAAGGATTGTTAAACACACATTATAAATTCATTAAGATTCGGCAAAATCTTGAATTCTATTTTTTTATAATCACAGTATTTATCCATATTTTATATCTGAAAGAGGAAAAAAGAGATTAATGTTACTTCTTTCTTTCAAAAATAGCATCCAGAAACAACAATAGCGAAAAAAAAAAAGAATAATTTCTTCATAAGTATCAATCCGAAAACGCCTGTAACAAAATTCACAAAATATTCATCTTGTTTCCATTAGTGCGCTTTTTATAAAAAATTGAATGAACATAATTCCTGAATATGAAACAGGGAATAACAGCAATTGTTGCTATAAATCCCAACACCTTATTTCTTTCAAATTTCAATCCCTGAATATGTAGTATAAAAACCATCGAAAAAATTTATTATTAAAATAATTAGTTTGTATCATAAGAAGGAGCTTGACAGCACAACTCTTTCTCCGTGATCAACTGTGGATTTGGAAATTGAAAACGTGTTTTTGTGAAGAGCGGCTTAGGAACTATATTTATTAAAAATGGGTCCCAAATCAAAGAAAGGAGCATCTGAGAAACGTAATTTTATTCTTATATTATTTTTAAATGTTATTTAGTTCATTTTTGCAGTTTTAATTTTATAATTTCTTTTAAAGTTTACAGTCATTTTGGAGAAGTTTTAATATGGCCATTTCTACATGGAAACTCATAATTATATTCCTGATTAATTTTTTGTAGCTATTAAAATTTTTATGAATTTGCTTACTTTATGATTGCTCGCTTTTGTTGGCCGAATATGAATAAGTTGATTTTAATTTGTATTTCATTAAGCTACATTAGTCTCTTCAAACTCTTCAACATTCTTAAGCCTAAATTTTGGCAAGTGTGGTCCCGTTTCTTAATTAATGATTATTTTTTTTTGAATTTATATTTATCAAATACTCTATCATTTTCATTTATGCATATTGATTTAAATTTGTAATTTCACTCGTAATTAGATCTTTCTCGTAGCTGATATTTCTACTGCATATTGAGTATTTATCATTCTCATAACTAGCAGTAGTTTTATTTTTAAAGCAACTTTTAATTTCCGCTTTTATTTTCCAATGCGGAAGTATTTTTAATTTTCATATCTCCTCAAATTAAGAAAAAATTCAGCCCAGAAGACGTATTTTGGGAATATAAATTTTAATATTGTTTATTCATCTTGTAACATATCAGATGTATACTATATTCAGGGCAATTTTCCAAGCTTATGATTATTCAAATTGAATTTGCAATTTGAAAATTTTGAACTCTTAATGCTTATAATATTTAGAATTTTTGTTCTGTCATATAAATTTATCAACAGTTTATCTACAACAAGTTTTATCAACATTCTAATGGATATTTAATCATCATGCCTAATGATTCATCTTTTTTATCAATAGCAAAAGCAGCAGCTGCTGCTGCAAAGCCAGCAAAAACCGAAAAACCAAAAGAAACGAAAAAAGAAAATGTACCTCCTGCTAAAGCTGCCGCTACACCTGCAGGCAAAGCAGAAAAGGTGGCACCTAAGGGTAAAGGTAAATTGGGAGCTGCTCAGGCTAAAGCGAAAGCTCTAGCAGCTAAGAAGAAGGTAGTTAAAGGGGCCCATGGAACCAGAGTAAGGAAAATTAGAACTACTGTTCAGTTTAGACGTCCAAAAACTCTTACATTGATGAGAAATCCTAAATATCCTAGGAAAAGCTGTCCCAGGAGACCTCGGTAAGTATGATTATGACCTAAATTATTATTTTGCGAGTTTTAACTAAATGAAACAATTTTGTGAATCTGTAAAAGAAAATTATTAGATAAATTTTTATATTTCAAATATTTTTCTTATTCTTCATATTTTTTTCAATTAAATGTTTTTTTTTCAATTAAATGTTTTGTAAATACTTAAAGGTGCATTAACTAACTTTTTGAATACCTGAAATCTTGTTTGAAATAGCAGTTGCTGACTAGGTTCTTGTCAAAGCAAAAAATATTGAAACCAAGGTTTACTGTATCTCACTAAATTATATTTGTAATTAAAAAAATTTAGGGAACAGATTTAGATTGTTTGAGATTTATCTTTAAAAGATTGCAACTTAATATTATTCCTTACATGTGACTAATTCTGGTGCATGGCCAATCTATGATTTCATTATAATTTTTTTAATGAATTGAGAAACTGAGCATTAGATGCGTAAAAGAACATGTTGCATATTTTTTAATGTAACATGCTTTTATTCTATTTCTTACTGGTTTAGAATTAAAATATAGTAATAATTATATTTAAAAAAGGCATTTTTTCAAATTCTGTTTCAGTACTGAATTATTGGTTTATTATCTATTTGGAATGTTTTCCCTTCTTTAAAATTTAATTCTGCTTTGTTTTGTAAAGACCTCTCTTGTATAGAAATTGTATGTTGAATTGCATACATTTTTTTGTACTGGACACTGACGAGAGTATTTAAGAATAGCTCTGATATGGTTGTGTTTGGTTTTAAAAGCATGTTCCTTATTTTAAGCAAAGCAAATACATTTTTATGAAAATATTTTGCGGAAATTGTTTTTAAATATATAGTTTTTGAAAAAATTTCTATCTTACAGATTTGATCAGTGGTCTACCATCAAGCATCCTCTTACTACCGAGTCTGCTATGAAGAAAATTGAAGATAATAATACATTGGTATTCATCGTTCACAAGAGAGCAAACAAGCCTCAAATTAGAAATGCTGTTAAGAAATTGTATAACATTGATGTTCAAAAAGTGAATACTCTTATCAGGTAAAATAAGTATTTGATATTATATTTATTTGGAAGAGTGTCGTCTGTATTGTGTTATTAAACCACAATATGTCATCATTAAATTTTCTTTCAATTCTGAAAAAAAATTAAAATTGTATAAATATAACTAATAATAAATATGCTTAGTCACCCATTTTTGAAAACTAGAATTCTTTCATGGTTTGTTTTTATGAGCAAATAGTTTTTGTGGCAGATGTTTTTCTTAATAGTTTAAAACTGACAGATTATAGAGTTAAAAGTTTATTTGAAACATGGAGTAGCTTGCATGAATAATTTACTCTGAATAGTGTATATTTATAGTTTGATGGCTCAATTAGCTTTCACTTATTGAATTTTTAATAAATCAAAGTAATTCTCTTAGAATATAAAATGTTACAGTATGACCTATTTTATATATTTTAATTTTCTCTAATTACTTTTTTAATATAATAGTGATTTTAGGTTCTAGAATGGAAATAACAGAATAGAATTCTGTAATTACATCTGTTACTCTTAAAATGTTACAAGAATGGTATTTACAAATATGCTTTAAAAAAAACGTGAATTTGGAAATCTCTTAAGTTGATAATTGCAGATATTAGACTCAAGTTATAAATCAATTATTCTAATGCTTTTCCTTGTTGATTTGGGCTTTAGATTACTTGAATTATTTACAATAAATGTATCACTGTAAGCAAATAATCAGATATTTATTATATAAAGTTTAAAATTTCTCACTTTTTCAGACCTGATGGCCAAAAGAAGGCATATGTGAAACTAGCTCCAGATTATGATGCCTTGGATGTTGCCAACAAAGTAAGACTTCTTCTCTATATATCTTTATTTCTTCATATATTAAATTGCATGTAGGTTCTTGTCAAAACACTAACATTTATAAATCTGAAATTGATATATGTTTTATGTCTTTCTAGAAAAGCTCTTTTTGATGGGGCTTAATTTGTTTAAATTAAAATGTCAGTGTAATATGTGATTGAGCTAAGAGATTTAAATGGATCAATTCTCTTTCATGTTTGTTTATCTCTGGAAATTCCTATTATGCATTTACTTACCTGTTTTAATATCAATTATAGTAACCAATTAAAAAAAACTTATATAATATTTTAATTCTTAAAGCTGTGATTTTTATTCTCAAATTTTCTTTCAAACATTTGATTTTGCTTTAAAAATTCTTGGTATTGTGACCTATGCTGAACTAATTTCTTTCTTTTTTTCTCTTTGCAGATTGGAATTATATAAATGCATCAGATTGTATCAAATTCTTAAATAAAATAAAAAAAGCCCGAGAAATTTCTTTAGTGTCTTAATTGATGAATTTTAAATTATGCAGATTTAACTAAAATGTTTTGCTGTAACTCAAAATGCTCAAAAATGATTTGCTGGTTAATAACCAGAAAGTAAGAATCTTCACTTTCAATGGGTCGTGAAATGAAATGAATTCTTCCCAAACATACTGGAATTTGTTCTGCAGTAAATGACAGGTTTTAAGTTTTTTTTTTAATTGCAAGTTCTAAATAGTATTATTGGGGTTGAGGATACAAAAAATTTCTGTAAATTATTCAAAAGCATTATGTATACTTTAAACAACCTTTTGTTACTGGAGGTCTAAATTTGTAAGAATAAATTTTTAAAAAAAGAAAGAAAAAAATTGGATAAATTTTTATTCAACAACACTTATTAAATGTAACATTAGGATTTTAAATTACATTGATAATTTAAGTATCTAATATATTTAGCTAAAAGTAATATTTAGTGTAGATAATATATTTGTATTATATTTTCATGAATATTTTATTCTCTTAAAACATATGCAAGGTTTGTTAAAATCAACTTCAGGGCCTTATTGATGAAGTTCTTAAGAATAACCTTCAACTTTTGCTTCTTTCTGCCATTTTAAAAATGTTTTGCATCTTTTTCATGTTATTTTAAGTAGAGATTTCTTTTATGATTGTATAATGTAGGTATTAATCATACAATTTCATTTCAATTCAGGATTTCTTCCAAAATTAATTTTTATATAATTTCAAAGCATATTTTAAATCATAATTGCTATTGAAAGTATAATGGAAATATAATTTAAAATGGATCTTCTTTGATGGCTGCAGTTTCATATTGTTTACTAAGAATTATAATATTATCATGAAAATTCCATCAGTTAGTTTTTATGTGTTGTAACATTGATGAATGAAGTTAAGGTCATTCCAATTAAAAGTATTAATCAAAAAATTGTTTATGGTTAACTATCTATAGTTTAATTTCTATGCTTAAATTCATGAAAAAAATGTCGAAAGATTAAAAAAAATGTGGTAACCATGGTTCATTCCTTTAAATCAAAAAATTATCACCTGTCCTTCAATCAAAGTTTCTCTGAATTTTATAGTCTTTTTAAATATTTTATAAAATGTTTTTTTATTTAAACTTAAGATTTTTAAAATTAAATCAATGCATGAAAAATTATTTTACTTTAAGTAACTATTGATTCATACGTTAGAATTTCAACTTTTCGAAATTACCTGTGGCCACTAGTTCCACTCTGGATAATTATATATGTGTATATATATAGGGAGACTAGGAAAAAGAAATTGGTTTGAAACATTTATTTGATGATTTTAAAAATGTTAATTTTATTTGTATTAGGTTTTTTTTAAAAATGTGGGGCATTTTAAAGGGCTAGTAGGTTAGCTTTAAATGCAAATCGTGACAATACATGCTGCTCATATTTTGAGAGAATGTTTATTTTTGAGTATTGAGATTTTAGGGACAAAAGTACAGCTATAGGAAACGAGTTAGTATGAGAAAATTGTGTTTCTAAAATTTTGGATATCTTATTAAATTCATTGGCACAAAAATGAATTGAATCATTTTTTCTCTGTTTCAAGTATACAATATGGCACTAACATTACAAATGCATTAACAAATCTTATTCTATACTCAGAATATTGCCAATTTGTAATGATTTCTCTTCTTAAATAGGCACTTTTTGCGATAAAATATATTAGCCATTATATCCTTTAGGAAGTTAATATAAGTATGATGCTTTAGCTATTTTATAATATTCATAAACCAATACTCAAATTGTTCTTTGATACTTTTTACAGAGTTGTGTCATCCTGCTGAAAAATTTGGTTTGTACCAACAATTGTGTTAAAACTGAAGATGTTTTAAAAACTGTGGAACTTCCAATGACTTTTGGTTCTTTAAACTTCATTTTACAGACTTACTACTGTGTATGTTGAAGCCTAGATAAATTCCTATGTAGCATTCACTATCATTTTCTTCAGTTTCACACTTGATGTTTGTTAGAGAGTTATTTAATTTTATGCTTACAATTCATCTAGAAGCTGGTATTTGATAGCTTGACTTACTTTCTCTCCTTTTCAATTGATCACCACTCCTTTCTTTCTATCAGTAAGCAAATAGATATTTTTCTTATGGATTATTTCTTACTCCTTTTTTAGACTAATTTTTTCATTAGTGTGGCAATTATTTCATTAAATTACTTAGCAACTCTTAAAACCACAATTTTAATTATTTGTATCTTATATCATTTCATATTTCTCATGGATTTCAGTAAATCAAGTATTTAATGTTTGAACATCATATGATAAAAGATGTAATAAATTTTAAATATGAATTAAAAATTAAACAATAAGTCCTAATTTAGTAGTTCTGAAGAAAGAAAATATGGGAATATAATGTTTGTAATTAACATTAATGAGAACAATCATTTGAAAATAAAAATCTTATTGTTATCCATCATTTCTTGTAAAAAATAAAGAAAAGAATTAATAGTAAATGGCAATATAGATGAGTCTTTATTAAAATGCATTTGTAAAAATGAAACATCTCGGTGTGGAATTTCATATTTCAGTTTTTATTTTTAACCAGCTGGTATGGCAAGAAGGCATCTTAGATTTTCTTTTAATTAAATGTCTGGATGCTCATATCTCAAATATATATATATATTGAAAAATTGTGCGATATTCCATTATTTTGGATATTTATATTTAATGATTTTATATCGTGTATATGAAGTGTTTTGATAAGTCCTAATATTACAGTACTATTAAAAACATTTGCCCAAAAACATAATTATCTGACTTTTGGATACTATAATTTCACTTTTTTATTTTCTATATGAATAGTTAGTTAAATAATAATAGCTGTGTTAATACCTCTATATTGATTCTTGTCATGAAACCTCAGACCCTATATTCATGTAAATTATACAGAAACTGAATTCTGTTTTTTAGCTTTTAACAATGAAAGAAAATCTCGCAAATATTTGATAAAACATTGAAAACAGTTTGATTTCAAGGTAATAATGTGGTTAATTGTTGAAAATTAGCGAAATACTTAAAAAAATGGAACAATTATCAAATTGGGATAATTTTTTGAAATGTAAAAATTATTTTTATTGCCAGTGATCAAATGGTTTGTTTTGTAAAGTGTTAACCCTCAAGACATTAATCTTTATTTGTACAAATAAATATTTTACTACTTAACAGTTATTGTAGAGAATTAAAAAGGAATTGAAGTCAGTATTAATAATTAATATGAATTTTTTTTTCTTTACAAAAAAAAATTCAATCCAAAAATTTGTCTGTTTAAAATTTGTTAATTTTTTTAAAACCATCGTAAATTTATAAGTTTTTTTCCTAGTTATTTATCTTTATTTTAATGCAGCAAAATCATACTCAATTGAATTATAAGAAAAAAAATTCTTAAATTTATTATGTTGTCTAACAGTTATATTTTGTATAGTCTATATTATATACATAGTCGGTGCTGATTTGCATTTGTTACTGTTACACTTTTTCATTGCTCTCTGTAGTCTTTGCCTAGTTTCAATTGCGCCATTTTTTACTTTATCGTGTTTAAAATACACAAAAAGAAATTATTATAATTGTTAAAAAATTCATCCTTGAGATTTCGACGAAACTCCATGTTTGAATGCTCCCTGAAAAATATATGTTTCATATAAAATTTGCCTGCTGGAAACACGATAATTCATAAGCACTTTAAGCTAGGACGATGAAATGTGGTAAATTGACTTTATCCTAAATTTTGAATGAAATCTATTCGCCCAAAGGAGATCTGTCTGCTAAAATACAAATTGTAATTCTTTTGTCTGTCACTGAGACACATCTCACCTTGCCATAAGGTGGCACTGATTATTTGCCGAGGCTTGAATTTTCTCTCATATAAGAACATATTTATTAGTAGATTCTTGTCTGAGAAGAAACTTTTGAAATTTTAGAACTCTGATTTATTTCAGCATTGAAGGCATAATTTACGTACTAAGAATAAGAGCTATGAAATATGGTAGTCAATATCTCGATACAACAGAGGAAGAAATTTTTCCTTCGATGGTTTTACAAAGCATCAAAAACTTTTATCCCTTCATTTGGAGGAGCGCGAGAAAATGCTGAGACCAGCAGTTTTATGGAGGGCATGCAAACTTGACTAAAAAATTTTTTTTAATGTAGGAATCGTATAAGGGAAAATTTTAGAAACAAGTTAATGAGAGCTAAATCCAGATAAAAATTAAAATATTAATTAGATTTTGAAATATCAGTTAATACATACACTAACATAACAGTATTTTTACTTTTATTTATTTTTTGGAGGAAGACATCTTAGAGGTGGATGAAAAATTAATAAAGATGCTGCACTGACTGGAGGTTGCAAATTTAAGTTTTATTAAGAATACAGCTTTTTACAACCATCTTTTAAAACCAACAAACGACACAAATTTAGTACCTTACACCTTAGTAATAAAACCATATAGCGAATTTCGCTAATATAAATCGAAGCAATATTTATGACGTTTAGACACAAGCGAATGTACAAACCAACAAATTGTCATCCTAAACATAAATTTGGTTCAAAATTTCAAACGGATCTACACTTTAGCTGCTGAAATGGTGACTAATTTTTACTAATCATAGCTCTTTAAGTTTTGAATTTATTGTATTTTCTTAAATCTTTTTTTTAAATAGATTTCATTCGAAATTTGACAGAAGTCTACAAATTTATACCTATGACCGCATGACAATTTTTCTCTATCTAGTTCGAAGCATTTTTGTGTTATCATGGTTAAAAACAGGATGCCATTATTCCAAACATGTGTTTTTCGAACTGCAGAATGTCTGAACTATGGAGATTCGTTAAAAACTGTAATTCAAATTTTTTCGCGATTACATATTTTTGTATATTCCATATACAAGGAGGTAAAACTTCCTCCTGTTTTTCTAATATATGACAATATAATTAAATTAAACCAATGTCTTTCACTGTATAAAGCTGCTTTCACACAAGATCAAATGTTGACCGCAATCAAAGGTCACGCCTACCTCAGACCATCACGTGACCTCAATGGGACAATAACAAATGATTGTCTCATCAGGACAACTATTTTTCATTATCCTACTGCGGTCAAGTGACCTTCCTGAAGTAGGCATGGCCTACCATTGCTCGCAATAGTTGGCTTCATGTGAACCCTGCTTAAGCATATGCCGATTTAGAGTTAGAATCCAAATATCTGAACTTCTAATTTTTTAATACCCGTACTTTTGGGGCGACAACTTTGCAAAAATGTTTGGAAGAAGAGAATGGTGAATTAGTTGGACCCATCTTTATCTTAAAATAATTTTTCTGTTTATTTCACACCATTTATTGGTTTTGTTCAATGCAATTTATCGCATTGTGTCTTATATAATAGTGATAAGAATTTAAATGTCTTTAGTTCGATTTAGCTGAATTACCTTCATTGTTTACTTCTTCTGTGGAGATCAATAATCAAGTCGGTGGTCGTTTTTTAGTTCTTTGGCACCATATTGGTTGGATATTGAAATGCTTAAGATACCAACAAAGTAAGTTATTTTACTTATTCGCTAGTAGGACGATAATTATTTATTTGGGAATATTTCATCCTCTTAATATAATGGGATTTTGGATGTGGAATTAGTGCTACATTTAGAAGATTGGAAATGATTATTAAATGAAATTTTGGAATTATCATTTAATTTCTCTAATTTGACGTTTCATATGTTAAAAATGTGAAGTTATCATTTTTTTTAAATTACAGTATCGTTTTCGTCATTGAACCGCTGATCAAAATTACGAAGTCCATCCCAAAATATTCCTAGTTTTGTTTTAAAACGGGACATTAATATAACTAAAGACCGATTGAAAAAAATAGATGTTGTATTCGTGATAGTTGTTGCAATAATTTAAATATGATTGCTGCTAACGGAGAGTTGCACAAATATTAGGCTTTTCATTTTACTAGTGTATCCATCTCGAATCTCACTAAATTGAAGAAAATTGAGATTGTGTTTTTTAAATGAATTTTGCAATAAAAAACTATAATACTTCGTACTCTTTCTGCTGAAAGTGGAGTGTTTTATTCATGCGAAACTTACAATGAATTGTAGTTTGCGTAATAAGTTTACTGTGGCTTCATAAAAAAAAATAAGTTAAAAGGATTTAGGAATGAATTTGAGTTTGATTATCTGCGCAAAATTCTTAGATCTTCAAAAGGCTTCCAGAAAACCAATTACGACTTGACTTTTCATAACGTTGAAAATCTCGAATAATTAAATTGGATAGTTTTAAAAGAATTTATTTGAAATGGGATATGTAATTTTCCTAATTAAAAACTTTATATATATGTGTGTGTGTGTGAAAACTAGCCACCTCTGGTGGCCAACCGGTTTGCCAGTATTAATGCAATAATTTTGCTGACCGGTGACGAGTTAACTCGTCTTTTCATGTCCAAACGTTGTTGACAGGTGACGAGTTAACTCGCCATTGCACTTGCATTATCTGTTTCAATTTATAACACCGAGGGCGATATAGAACATTGCAAAAACTTGGCGTATCGTGTTTAGTCTTGTCCGCTCTATAACAGAAAAATTACTTTTCCTAGTATTTACATTTTTATTAGAATTTTAGTAAAATTCCAAAAATTTCAACCATGACGGAACTTATCGGCGAAGAACTTTTTGATGTTCCAATTCAACAAAATTGATTGGAGTTTTTTTTAGAACGTTTTACTTTCGTATTCAATTACAAAAAAGTAGCCGGTGACATGACATAGTTTCTGTGTAAAATTGCTGGTCACCAAAGTGTTAATACGCTAAATGTTTAATTATCTCTCTCTAATTTTCTATAATACCCGTAAAGTTCAGTTTTAAATTAAAGTGGAAATAATGAATTTACAATTAGTATAAAGACGTATTTTAGCGAATTCCAGCATATCTTTTAAGAATAATAAGAACTGAAAGTCGAGTCGTTTGGCATTGAATTCTAATGTTCTTTGGTGTCTCAAGAATATTTTGTTAAGTATGACTCAGAGTAGATGGTTTAAATAAAAGTTAAACCTTCTTACTTTATAGGAGCAATTATTGACTCAAGTTACATAGAAGTATATTTGTTTTCATTTAGACCTTCATTAAAAGTATAAAATTATTGTCTCATTTATTTATATTGTTACAAGTGGGTGAACGCTCGCCGGAACTGAAAACGTTGGCGGCGCGTCACAAGGCGCTCCGAGCCAGCCGAGTTGGAGGCGGGAGGAATATTCTGGTAACCCCGAGACAATTCTGACTGCACCTTGGCTTTTCTCCCTGATTACGGAAGCCGCTCGGTGCTTTCGCCCGACTATATAAAAAGCAGGTTGCCGCTTTCTGCAATTGATCTCTCTCAAGGAAGAGAAGCGGTTTGCTGGACTAGCAGACTTTCGCTTGTTATTAGTGAGCTGTGTTTGCGTTTGCTGTTAACGCTGTATTAGTGAGATAGCTGTGATTGACTGTTGCTACACTATAGCTGTTTTGCAAATTGTGTTTATTGTGCGTAAGACTTGCATTTACGCTGTAAGTGACTGATTATTGCTGAATTGTGTTTTCTGAAGTTTTACTTTTACAAGTCATCCTGCATATAGCTGTAAATAAATTTGTTTGTGCTGTCCTCAAATAAAGTCCATTCAATCCGAACCCGCTACACTAAAAACGTAACAAGTGGTGTCAGAAGTGGGATTGAATGGTGAAGACTAGAGCGATGGAGGAAGCAGATAAAGCAAAGTTCGAACAGCTTTTTGCTTTCATTAAGGAAATGAAAGAAGGACAGGAGAAGATGGCGAAGAAGATAGAGCAAGGGCAAGAAAAGATGGAGAAGATAGAACAAGGAATAGGACAAGGGCAAGAAAAGATGGAGAAGATAGAACAAGTGATAGGACAAGGGCAAGAGAAGATGGAGAAGATATAACAAGGCCAAGCTGATATTGTTGAAGCAATCAACTCCAAAGGATGCTTTGGCGGAAAAGGTTCAAAAGAACGATACAAAAATTCGCAATATTCAGCAGAGTTGTGAGCAGAATGGTGAAAATCTCCGTAGAGTTGAAGAGAGATTTGACGAAAGATTTAACACCTTTGAGCAAGAAATTGAGAGGAAAGTCGAGGAAAAATTGAAGAGAATGGAAGGTGCACAGATAAAAGCTGAAAACCAATCTCCAAATGTTCCAGAGCCTGAAATAGCTCAACCTGTGCCTGTTATTCCTAAATCAAACATAAGTGTCCACCTACGGCGGAAAAACATCTTGGCAAGTCTAGAAGACTCAATTCTCCATCGTCGCAGAAGCCAATGGTTGGGATCCAATCACGAAGGCTCGTCAACTGGTTGCATCACTACGGGCTGAAGCTGCTGATATTTTAAGAACTGTTCCCGAAGATCAACATCTGGACTTTGATGCTCTTTCAAACGCTCTGGAGTTGCGCTTCGGGAAAATATGCCTCAAGGACTATAGCCGTCTTCAATTAAAGACTCGGCAACAACGATTGAACGAAAGTCTGCAAGAGCTTGCAGCAGATGTGGCGAGGCTCTCCTATCTTGCCTTCTCCGACTGTCTTACCGAGGTACGGGAAACTCTAGCCCTGCAGTATTTCATTGATGGTGTGAGGGATCCAGAGATACAAATGTCCCTGCGAATGGCTGATTTGAAGGATTTAAAAGCAGCTTTGGTTTATTCCATGAGAGTTGAAGCCGCTCAACAAGCTGCAAGGATGAATCGCCATTCAGTTAGAGGTGCTACGGTTTAAGATGCATCGGATCCTTCGCTGCAAAATCTATTCGAAATGATGAAAACAATTTTCCAGTTTATCCGAAAAAGAGGTGAAAGGCCCAACAAACATGGCCAGATAACAACGAAATGTTGGAAGTGCGGCGAAGAGGGTCATGTTCGGAGGAACTGTCCAATCCGCTTAGATAAACGTGTTAAAGACTCTTCTAGAAGCAACCAGGAAAACCGTTTTAGAGTTTTACAAATATCTTTCAGAGGCGGCGGTGAAAATGGAGTATTTGTTGATGCTTTCGTCAACGGAATCCCCTGCCGAATGATCGTTGACACCGGAGCCAACGTAACCATCATACGTAGAGATGTTGCAGAACGACTTGGGAGGAAAATTCTCTGGACACCGTCCTGCGTCACCCTCGAAACGGTCATTGGTGACAGAATCCCAATTATCGGAAAAATGAATATTGAAATTAGATTTAGAAATGCTACCTATGACCATGTCATCTACGTAGCGGAAATTACAGATGATTTCATACTTGGTATGGATTTTCTGAAGAAGTATGATTTTGTAATCGATTTCAAAAATAACTCCCTGCACTCCACATCAGAAGTCGTGACTCTTTTCCATTTGGGTTCTGGAGGAGAAAATACAGATGCCATATCAAGGAAGCCCTGCTCCGAAGGTTGTCGCTACTGCTTCTCTGCGGAAAAGAAAACTGGGATTGATACACCAACTGTGCGCCGAGTCACAAGAGCTATCCCACCTCAATCTGATCCCTGGAGTGATGAAGAGGTTCGCAAGGAACAAAGAAATGATCCTGACATTGAACCGATTATGGAATTTATGGAATCAAACAATTCAAGACCTGGATTGCAGGACATTTCAGGCCTCAGCACTGGAACTAAGCGTTACTGGGCTCTCTGGAATTCACTCGAAATTAGAAATGGTATCTTGTATAGAAAATGGGAGTCCAAAGATGGGAAGTCATTTAAGTGGCAACTTGTACTTCCCCGATCAAGGATAAATCAAGTACTGTAGGAGCTACACAGCAGTCCTGCAGGTGGTCACTTCGGAGTCATGAAAACAACTCGTAAAGTCCGAGAGTATTTCTATTGGAACAACATGAGAGATGATGTTCGAGAATGGTGCAGAACATGTGGTGACTGTAACGCCCGTAAAGGACCAAAAACAGGCAGTCGTGGTAAGTTACAGCGGTATAATGTAGGAGCATCATTTGAGAGACTCGAATCGGACATCTTGAGACCTCTTCCTCGGACGTACAATGGAAATAGAAAAGAACTCCGACTGTTTTGTGATCCTCAGTTCGGGTGTCCTCCGGATACGCCTTCTTCGCCTGTGGATTATGTTCAAGACCTCCAGGCCCGTTTAGAAGACGTACACAGGTTTGCCCGAGATCGGATCAACATAGCGACGGAGAAGATGAAGACCAGGTACGACACTAAAGCCACCGGACATGAATTCAAGGAAGGTGACAAGGTATGGTTCTGGAACCCGATTCGACGAAAGGGACTCTCTCCGAAGCTGCAGTCTTCCTGGGAAGGCCCTTATACAGTCCTGAAAAGACTGAATGACGTCGTGGTTCGAATAAGGAAGTCACCGAACTCGAAACCAAGAGTAGTACATTACGACCGGCTAGCCCCTTATTATGGTAACTTGTCAAATACTTAGTTGAAACCATGGTTTCCTCATTTATGTAAATGTGATCTGTATATTTGTAAATAGTTTCTTTATGTTAATTATCTTTCAATGTTTATGCCTGGAATTTTGTGTTTATGTTATTGTCTTCTGCTCTGGGTCTGTACTGCCCGGGACGTGCAGTCCTTGAGGAGGGGGCAATGTTACAAGCGAGCAAAACGCACGCCAAAGGTGAAAACGTTGGCTGCTCTTCACAGGATACTCCGCGCCAGCCGGGTTGACTTGGCGGGAGGAATATTCCGGTAACCCCGAGACAATTCTGGCTGCACCTCGGCTTTTCTCCCTGATTACGGAAGCCGCTTGGTGCTTTCGCCCGACTATATAAAAGGCGGGTTGCCGCTTTCTGCAGTTGATCTCTCTCAAGGAAGAGAAGCGGTTTGCTGGACTAGCAGACTTTCGCTTGTTATTAGTGAGCTGTGTTTGCGTTTGCTGTTAACGCTGTATTAGTGAGATAGCTGTGATTGACTGTTGCTGTGCTACACTATAGCTGTTTTGCAAACTGTGTTTATTGTGCGTAAGACTTGCATTTACGCTGTAAGTGACTGATTATTGCTGAATTGTGTTTTCTGAAGTTTTACTTTTTCAAGTCATCCTGTATATACCTGTAAATAGCTATAAATAAATTTGTTTGTGCTGTCCTCAAATAAAGTCCATTCAATCCGAACCCGCTACGCTAAAAACGTAACAATATATTAAAGTTTTACAAATTAGCCCTGCATTGAAAAATATACATTAAAACTTTGTTTTAATGTATATCTTATATGTCTTAAAGCATTATAAATTGAATTAATAATGTATGTATTATAAATGCATATTATGAAACAGCAGGGTCGAAAGAAATCAACTTGAAGGCATACCAAAGATAATCCGAACACTTCTTTCTTATATTTCGATTGACGTCAAATGTTTGACAGCTAGAGGGACAGTGCTTTAAATTTTTAAGTTGGCCAGTTGGGGGTAACAAAAATTGGTTAAATTTTTAATTTCCTTTATTTTGTTTTATTTTAATTCAAAAGTACTTCAAAAGGAATCCGAAAAAAATTCGATTAGTTAACAATGTTTAATTTCAAATGCTTCAAATACTAAGAAAATAAAAGGAATTGTTTAACACATAAATCCTTTCAGGAATAAAATAAAGACATTTAAGAATTTTTCATACCGCATTTATATATAAAGAAAAAATTTTATCTTTAAGAACAGCAACAAAAAAAAAACTATATATCTGAACACAATCAATAAAAACTTAAATGAAACATCATAAAATAAAAATGAACTAAATGATATTCACGTCCGTTTGGAAAAATAAGTTTTAAATCAGAATAAGCTACATAAAAGTAATAATTTTCTTTCTTTCTTTTTTAAACTTCCTGTTTTCTAAGAATACATAAATGAAAACCAATTGACTTCGCGTATTTCTTTGCCAACAAACCATAATCTATTACTTATTACTCCACCATCAAATTGAATCTTATCTTATTCATTTAATGATGGAGAAGTGAGAAAAGTGTCGTTTTAACTATTTTCTTCACAATTTTCCGTTTCTCTCTATAAGAACCTTCCTCGTATCTTAAAAATATTTTTTAAAAATTAGCCAAATTAGTCGAGCCGTTTAATAGCTTTGCGCTTAGCAACACATTTGCCGATTCATTTTTATTTATATAGATTAGATTCTCAAGAATATTTTGTTAAGTATGATTCATATGAGCATAAAAATTTTATATTCCTAATTGCTCAGCATTTATTGACTCAATTTACATTACAAATTATTATTTATTTCATTATTAAAAAATTGATATAATTAAAAAATAATAATTTTTTGAACTTAAGGATAACACAAACTGAATTGATATTTTACTCAAATTGTGGATGGGAAGGTCTAAAATGATATGTTTTTATAGAATAGTAAGATTCAAATCTTCATAAATCAGTCAATTTTAGTGATTGGTTTAGTTCGTTGAAAAGCAACTTTTCCTATTTAAAATACTAATGCCTCAAGAATATTTTATTAAATATGACTCACAGAGCAGAGTATCAAGAAATTTTAAATTCGTAATTCATCTGAGCATTTATTGACCCAAATTACTAAAATGTATTTACTTATTTTATTTAGACCATTTTAATTGTAGTACTAAATAGTATTTAAGCTTATTAGTAAAGATTTACAAATTGGCCGTTGAGCCCAGATTTGAATGGATATTATGAATTAAACCGTAATTAATTATCGGTTGATTCATTAAATTAATAAAATAGATACTGTGAACGACAATAGAAAACTTTATCTAATATTTAGTTTTTTTTAGATAATATATTTATTTATTTCATTTCATAGAATCACGTCTGAAAATTAATTTTTTTTTGGGGGGGGGATTTTATTAGCAGTAATAATTAACTTATTTTTTCCTCAGAATTTTTGTCAACATGATGGCAACACGCTGATAAGATAATTTTTTACCATGTTCGTGCGGATTAAATTGTTATTTTGCACGAAATAAATTGTTCAAAAATATGGTTAAAATATTTATTTAAAAATTCATTATATATAAATATTTAATTTGAAAACTGATATCACTAAAAAGATAATTTTATGAGCTTTAATTGTATATAAAACTTAGTGTGATATTTTCGCAAGAAAACGTCTAAATTTCGTTTAATTTTTAATTAATTAAAGTTCTTATTAAAGAATTTTGTGAATCTAAACTGTTCTCGAATCCACTTGATCACACAATTTTTTGTTATTTATTTATTTATTTATTTTATCAAAGTAGGTCCAGCCTTATAGGATCAGTTCACTCACATGCACACACACAGAAGAACTTTATATATTAAGATATATCAATTATTATTTATACATATAAATAATGTTATTAATTATTTTATTACATTTATATTCAAGTGTTTTGCTCATTTGATGTTTATATTCAATATTGTTGCATTTTTATGCGCACGTTAGCATTGCTACAAATGAGAGTAAATTTTTGAAAATATTAAGCTCGAACAATAATTTGAAAACGTTACTGAACAAATAAAGATTTACTTGGACTAAAAGGATTTTTTTGAAATGCTCTTTGGGTATCATGCTTTTTATAAGCTCCTCATATAAAAATCATGAATTGCAGAATGTAAAAGGTGAGGTAATCAAGGCGAGAAAAGACAAATCTTCTAAACTGTCATGCTTCGATATCATTCTACTAAAATTCGAATCTGTTTAAAAACATTTTTATTGAAAAATCGGAAAGTATCCATTCTAAAATCTTTAAAGGGTGGAAAAAATTAAGCTGTAAGATATATTTTTTAAAAAAAATTTTTATTTGAATGTCTAGAATTAATGAAATTTAGTATTTCCGATACTTTTTTAAATTTCAATTGCTTTAAATTTTTGTACTTTAGAAAGTAATTATGACTGACTATTATTACCCTATTATTTACTGACTATTAGGAATCTTTTACCTTCTGCGAGAAGTAATAATGTGGATGCGTAAGTTGATACTATACATCCACTAGGAAAAATTGGTGCAAAGGGTTATGTTGAATCTGATGTCGTACTTGAGATTAAGCGGACAATGGATGTTATTAGACCCCTTTTGGGAATTATTTAGTTAAGACTATAAAAAGTTTTATGCATATTTATTGAAATATAAAAACGCCAAATTTCTTTCAAGGTATTCTAATGCGTTGAAAGCGTCAATTTTCGCTAAAAATGACATTAAAAAATAAATTATTGCATAGACCAGTTTTTGAGCTATTCAAAAAAAGCAACTTTTATCTCTACGTTTATTAGAATCAAGATTTTAATACTTTCGTGATGATCGGTAAACTGGAAGCGGTCACTTAAATGGGTCAACAGGTCATCAATGACTTCCCACAACAGCCATGGTGCTAATAATCGAAAATTTTAAGACCTTGGTTTTGCTGAGTTGTCTTGGTAAAATATTCAGATTCCTGAAGGCCTTATTGGATATCCAAAGTGTGTTATATCCACAGTGTTATCAAAAGCGTGTTATTTATTTGACTACTAAATGATGGGGGTGAAATAGAAACAAGCAAACAATTTTAATCTGTTGGTACAAGGAAGAAGGGTGAGAACGTTCATTTTTCTCTAATTTATCTTCCCTTTATTTGAAGTTTATTACAACAGAGATGTAGATAAAACTTTATTACTTTACGGCGTATTAAAAAAAAATACTGGCCCATTGTAAACGTGAATAATAGAAGACACAATAACGGATTATAAAGACCTGGTTTTATTAGAAAAGCAGAAATTTTTAAAAAATGCATAGTCAAATTAAATTTTTTATCATAGATAAATCTAGATGCGCCTCTCTAAAGAGAAAAACAAATGCCAATTGATCATTCACGTGCTAAGTAAAAATCTTGCTTGCAATAGTTTGAATCTGTTAAGGTTTATTGGTTCAAAAACACCTTTTTGATTATGATGCGCCAGACATATGGTCTATAACAGACGCAAAGCGGTTTCTTAAAGGGTGGGTCAAAAATCCTTTCGTATTTCTTTAAATCGATTTTTTTTTTAAATATGCGGAAAGTATATACAGCCAGGTCTCGTTTTATGCTGTAGATACGTTCTACCGAAAAACGTATATAAAAAAATCGCATTAAAAAAGACATTACTAGAATGGAAAAAGTAGGGATACGTTCCTTAGTTTTCTAAAATCGCATAAAACCAAAACAACTAGTTAAAATTAACTTAAACCCGCATAAAAA
The DNA here is from genome assembly GCA_026289955.1 of Argiope argentata. Classification (NCBI taxonomy): domain Eukaryota; kingdom Metazoa; phylum Arthropoda; class Arachnida; order Araneae; family Araneidae; genus Argiope; species Argiope argentata. The sequence continues at coordinate 1,887,229 of JAOUZG010001441.1, read as the reverse complement.
AATTGCAAAAATGAAAAGAAATAGGCTGCATGATAAATTACTTCGAATGTCTGAAAGAAATTCATACAAAAGCTAAAAAAACTTGTATTTAAACCTTTTCATTTTATTTTATGGAAAAGTAATACACATAGCTCAACATTTTAAACCATTATCGCTATCTGATAATGGTTTGCGAAGTGGTTCCAAATCACCTTCATCATCAGAAGAGACTGTCTCTGCAATAGATATTTGCGGTGAAGGCCATGGATTTTCACAAACTTCATTTTTGTTCTGTGTAGCTCTTCCTTTTCTGACAATATAATCAGTAATTAAACTTTGCGATGAGAATTTTTATATATATATATAGTTCACGATATTCAGTTCTGCAGCTCACATTGTTATTTAGCGGCTCGTCCAGAATTGGGGTCATTAATAAGAAAATTAATTAAGAATGGTTTTCTAATTTACTGCAAAGCTGAAGACCTTCTTGAATTAATTTTCCAGTGAGGGGAGTTGATTTTTCTTCCTCATCATTATCACCTTCTAGAACTACGACGCCATCTACAGTTAGATCTAAAGTTAAATCAATAATATCATTGTCGCTTAATGCATCATCCACAAGCAATTCATCTATATAATCGTGGCTGAAGGTATTAAACCCATCTCCTCTAATTTTATGTCCCAAATTAATTATTTCACCTGATAGTGTCGATGTTTGAGTGATTGTATTGTCTGTTACACATGCTGGCCAAATCTTTTTCCAACAGGCATTTAAAGTTCTAGGTCTTATTTGAGCGGAAGCAGATGTAACATGAATTAAACAATAAAAAATAGGAAATTGTTTCCACACATCTTTTACTGTTAAGGACTCATTTTCTAGTTTATTCAAGATGAATTTGTGCGTTGTCTTAACATAATATTTTTTTTTAAGTTGCAATTATGCCTTGATCTAATGGCTGAATAAGGCTTGTTGTATTTTGCGGAAGAAATACTAGTTGAACATTCGGATGTTATAATTGAGGATAACTTGTTGCATTGTCAACAATTAATAAAACTTTAAAATCGAGAGATTTTTTTTCTTCATATAGGTTCAAAATAATAATAATAACAAAAATCTAGAAATGTTAGAAGGATGAAATACAAACCGCATAACTTCAAAATCGCATAAAAACAATCCGCATAAAATCTGCAAAAAGAAAATATTCAGCTTAAATAGTCAAAACCAATCATTTTAAAAAAGATAACGATGAGATAATGTACCAAGGGTATCTTTTGGGAAAACGTGGAAAGAACGAAAGCTGCAAATACACTGAGAATTAAAACGCGAACATTCTATTAGAATGTGTCGAATCGATATTTAGTAGCATTTTTATATTGTACATTAAGAGACAGATTTAACCTATAACAAATATCATAGTGTGAGTTGAGATTGGCTGATTCTTAATTGGGCAACGTTTGTATCAAATGTTCTATGATTAATTGGCCTAAAATTCATTAGAATATTTATAGAGTGAAATTTGATCTCGTCTTTTATAGCTCCCTCCAAGTTTACTATTCTGAAAATAAGAATGGTTCATTACATGTTTTTTTATGTTGTTTAAAGAATAGGATGGTCCGAGAGACGTCCTGGTTGGTAGGACATTAGATTCGTATCCTTTGGGCTGCGAGTTCGATCCCGCCAGTTAAAGACTCTCCGTGTGTATGGGGGATGGCGCAAGTTAAATCTGTTGTGGACACAAAGTTCTCTATTTCGAGAGTAATGCCATTGTGGGAACTGGTTCAAAGGTGATTGTTCACTTTTGCAGTTCTAAATTACGATCTGTGGATGAATGAATGAATGAAGTCAGCCCAGTAAAAAGGGTTGTGACGTGTGCGTGGCTAAGTGGTACTCTTGGCCCTAGTTGGCACTAGTGAAAAATGAGAGATGCTCAATCTGTTTAAATCGCTGACAGGCCTGTCTGCGGGCTTGAAAAGTGCCCTAAGAAACAACAACAAAGGATTAGATTGCTCAAAAGGATAGTTGTAATAAAAAAAAAATTATTCGGCCACAACAAATCCTGTCGATACTGCTACGCTCAGTGGTGGCGGGGTGGTCGGCTGTACAGAAGAAGAAGTTGTAAAATTTCGCTGCTTCATCTGACAGTTTATTGCCGAATATAGTAACTTGAGATGAAATCCTGCTGAAAAGAATAGAAAAACCATTTCAGATTATTGCAGTATCATACTGAGGAGAAAACGTGAGTGACCTTCGCTAATGACGAAAAATGGGAAAAGGGAGTTAAGGGGGGAAGACTTATTTTAAGGAAACAACATTTATGAATTAGATTGAAGCAATTTAAGATTATTAATTTTGTGAAAATTAAACATATCAGGAACTGTTGCATGAATTGATCAATTTGCTCGGTAGCAAGTGAGGTCTCTTATAAATAAGAACAAATGCACTTTCCCATGCCTGGATAAATACAGTATTGTCACGAAGACTGAATTAAAGGCACGGATAGTTAGATGGAATTGCGTTCATTAGCACCAAGCAACTCGCTGGAGAACAGAATGAAGAACTGAGCAGAACTCAGCTTTTATACATCTGGAGAATATTCGAGAATCATCTCGCTCGAACAGTAAAGAATGTTCTAGAACCATCCCGATTCTAGAGAAATAATAAAAACAATTTTAAGTTAAAATTCCAATATTTGGATAAAATGTGCTGGTCGGGAATCGAACCAAGGACCAAAAGATTTACAGTCCAATGCTCTGCCAATCGAGCCATGGTGAATCATAAGTCTTTATTTTTGCGGCATTATTGTCTGTGACGCTATGAACTCTGAAAAAGGAATAATATCTTTCATTGTAGAAATAATTTTCTTTCTGTCTGTATTTCTCTTTTTGCAATTGCATTTTACCGCCATTACATTTCATATTTACAATTATTAAAGAAAATGAGAGGATAATAATAATGGTATTCCCACAGACTGAAGATGTAAGGGAAATTCCCCAAATTTTAATTCTGGAAAAAAAGCAGTATTTTTGTTTTTAGTCACCACATTAACCTGAAAGAGTACCCTTTCTTTCAATTTGAAAAAAAAAAGTTTTTTGTATGTTGGAAAAATGAGACACAAATATTTTGCAGCTGTATATATACAAATAGTTTATTTTTTTCTATTTCTAAATTGTTTTAGCTATTTTAAATATCGAAAACATTCTCCTCCTTTGTAAATTCTCTATGGAAGAAATAATCTTGGCATCATTCTCCTGACAAAATCATGGTACCGATTTCTTACTTTTTTATATTTATAGTGCTATTATAAATGTGAAAGTTTGAATGGATGATGTTAATCGATCACCCCTGAACAACAGAACGAAATTGGATGAAATTTAGCACAGAAATAGATTATAGGACACAGGCAACTATTTATTCCTGTTAATTGAGTGATTAATTTTTAATTCCTTAAAAAATAACTTTCCCACCAATTGAGTAAGACTTCAGTTTGCTCCCCCCTTCGTTAATGAGGTTAGGTTTAGCATGTATATATATATATATATATATATATAATGATTTTGTTCATTTTCTTAATGTTTGATGCATTAAAAACAAAACTTTGTTGATTAATTGGTTCTTTGGATTCATTTTGAAGTACTTTTAAATTAAAATAAAACATAATAAAGAAACTTCTACTCTGTATTGCGTTACCTAACTGGAGTAGAAAATGCAGCATTTGCATTGCTCCGATTGTCGTTGAACATTTACACATGCGCAATGTATTCTGATTCTCGACATCTTTATTTTCAACGGATACGGACTTGATTTTGTTTTGGACAAGAATAATGGTATTGGAATAAAAATAAGTTTTTAAATTTTCCCGTTTATCTTTCAATGATTTACAAGTTTCTTGATTATATCATATCAGACTGGTTTATACGGTTTGATGACATTTTACATTGTGATCAGACCGTGAATTCTCACACATACACATCAAAATTTCCACCCTTACGAAATCGTAGGTAAATGCTAGTGAATATATATAGCCCTTTGATACGTCATGAATAAGCGCCTAACTCTTTATCACCATTTTCGAGAAACATTGCAAAATAAAACTGCTGTAGCCTCAACAACTTAACCAATTTTTGCCACCGAAATGGTTATTTCATCACTTTGAAATGTTGCAAACAAATCAGAATTCTCTATCATTACAGTGTGAATGTAACTTAAAATACTTATATTTGAATTTTTTTTAACTTTTGATTATGCTATTGCAGTTAGACTTTTAGGTACTTACATATTAAGCCGTCAATCATTTTCGCCAAATCAAAAATCGGTTGCCAATGGATTGTCTACTCGACAAAATTGGTTTGTCACGTATTCAAAAGCATTAAAGAATTTTGGCCATCAAAATGAAATTTGGCGTGGTTGGCGGATCGACGGTCTAATACCTATCCTTTTATTTTATTGAAAAGCAGTTCATCAAAATTGATTGACATGATTGAATTGTTCTTATTAATAATATTATTAATAATAGCCTATTAAAACTATTTATTTAGTCATGTAGATCGATTTCGATAAAGTATATCTGCTTAAAATGAAAGGAAGAATGATTTAAAATTTTGATTGCATTATATATTGCATTCTGATTGATTAGCTATGTTTTTTAAGTAGCGAAATCTGACCAATTGTTGATATTGGAGACTTTAAGTTTTATTTTGTAATATCTCTAAAAAATTTCAGCAGAAGAGGCAGATGATTTTTGATGACTATTTAGAGGATATAAGCATAAGAAATAAAAAACTGATGGATATGATATTCCAGATATCTTAGTTTTTGATTCGAATAGCCTTGCAGGATTTTTCCCGTATAGAAAATGTGCAGTAATACAATGTTTGACTTACAGCAACCAAATTTGCCATGGAATGTTCTTTTGTGAGAGGAGATGTGCTTCTTACAGCAGTGTTTTAAATGTTTAATTATAATTTTATTTGATTAAAAATCATAAATTTTAAATTTTCCTTTCAATAATTGCTGAAAGTATTATAAATTTTATATCCTTAAATTTAAAAAAATTCAATGATACTGATTTAATTGCACATAATTTATTCATCTGTTTTAAATGATTAAAAATATTTTACAGCTTATATTATGAAATATATTTAACTATTTTAATTAAATTCATGTAGTTTTCATTGTTTCTCAAATATTTCTGTTAAGTTATCCTTTCATAATCGATAACGGAGGTATGAAAATGCGGCTTATTTTTCCACACTAAACAAGTTTCTGCTTAAAAAATACTTTCAATAAACTTTTTAAAATTTTAATATATTTATAATTAAGGTTTAACTTCGTAAATAAATAATAACGAAAAATGAAAAAAAAAAATCTCTTTTTAAATAGTTTTACCTAGAAGCATTTTGCATTAGTTCAAATGTATGTAATCTTATATTTCAAATAAAAACTTGAATTTTAGTCATAATTATAGAAAATTAAGGAAATACATGACATATTGAACAAAACACTAGGTTCTAGGATGTGTTATATGCCTATCAAGATTTGAAATTTTATAATACTAAGTTGAGGAGGTTATTAAGAACACATTTTAGATGCTATCAATTTGAGAGAGCCACCTAGTCAACAAATGTAGCTAGAATTAAAAAACACACACTTAATAAATAAAATTACTAAGTAAAAATATAGAACTTAAATAAATTATTAGGATGTTGATTTTTTAAAAATGTATGTTGAAACGGGGGGGGGGGGGAGGAAATTGTTCATTTTATTAAAAGAGAGATGTGCACTGCCAAGGATTACATAATATTGGAATGTGTGTCGTGCAGAGTTATACTTAATTACTAATTTTGATGACTATAGCTGTAATTCGCTTCTTTCTGTTTCTGAAACTAACAAATCTATCTCACATGCTACAATTATTAAAATACTGTTTCGGTATATTATTCTACTCGAACCGAGACTGTAGCGTTGTATTATAAGCCAGATAATATCCTTCGAGCTTAAGGGTCCCTTTTGCTTGATCCGTATATTACTCGGCTACAGGCCCAAACGTCGCAGGTTCGTACCGCGACCTTCAATTACTACAGTTTCATAAAATGTAGCTATTTAGAATCTTTAAAGATTTTAAAGAATCTTAAAGATCTTGAAATCTTTAAAGATTTTCTGAAACTACTATTGCTTCAAATGCTGAGTGAGCTCAAAAACTCTGGGGGAGGAAATATATATTTTACTCAAGTAATAGTGTTCTGTCTCTCTTCATTCGTGGAGTCGCCACTCCAATTTTGGAGACATTGGTTTATCCAATGGAAGCGACTTATTTCGTTTTCTCAAAACGCGCGTATTCTGTCTGAATCTGATAGAACACGTGTCGAAGAAATTTCGGACAAATCCTGTTCAAAAGAAAATTTCAAAATATGTGCAAAGTATACAACAGTAGATTATTGATACTTTTCCCTTTTTTATTTGTAAACTTGTTGATCTTATCACGAAAAAAAAAAAAGTCTTCTTTTCAGCCTAAATCTTCAAGCAATCAATCATTCATTTAGTAAATAAAGTTTATCGCAAATATTCGTCATGACTCATGAGTGTCAACAACAGTTGATGTTGCTCAAGAAGCGCAATATATTCTTTATTTTTATTTATTTATTTATTCATTTTTTTAAAGGTGCATGGCGAGAAAAAATAATTATGTCTTTCGGAATTCCACAATATGTTGTTAATATGCTTTGTTTCATTGATTCTTGTTTTAATTATGAAAACTGGTTCAAATACAATAGGAGAAAATCGGTGTGATTTATCTTTACGTTGTATTAATGACAGTATCTCAGTTCCGGTAGGAAATAGCTCTTGACTGTTTGAAATTATTTCATATTTCGTGATTAAGTTACATCGCTCATTTATTTAATTCTTTATTCCTTGATTAAATTTTTTCTTTCATAAATTAATTTTTCCTACCTTAATTAAATTGATATTCAAAATACAAATTATTTTAAATATTATAATTTTTTTATCTTATTGATATTTATTATATGTATACTTTTATATGTATTTGATTCAACTAACTTAAATTTTGCGTTTCATTTAACAGGTGATAAGATCAGCAGATCTCAAGTGTGTTAAAAAAACCTCTTGTCCTATTTTAGGTACTGTTTTTTATTTTAAAATTTTTATAAAGATAATATATATCAATGATATTTACTATATACAATGATTTTATACATTTTTGTTTTTTTAAGCATACTTTTGATATTTTTAAAAACATTTAATAGCAGCCAAAATGCTTACTAAATTCAACAAATATCTAAGCATTTAAATAATTTTTATCGCCTTTTAATTGTAAATCAGTGTGTTGTTGAGTATATTATAATCATTGATATCTTAATATTAAAGGTGGGTTTGCATTTAAAATTTATGTTTGGCTTCAAAAATAATTATAATATAACAAACTTGAGTAAAAAAAAAATCATAGATTTAATAACTAAGTGTAAATACCATTACTTTAAAAAAATAAATGAGCTCTCAAAGTAAGAATATTGTTAATAATCTTATGTTTTTAGATTACTTTATCTAGTTAACTGACTGTTTTTGAAGATTTAAATTATGTAATTTTTCTCTAATAAAAACTGGTAGAAAGTAACTGATTCTTGTTCAATAATATTATCTGCCATTAAAAGCATTAATTTGTAATTCTTTCCTCAGATAAATTATCATGTTCTGTTAATCAAATCAACAAAATTCATATTCATTTGAAAGACATCCATATTAAGCAGAAAAAGAATGATTACTGGATACAAGTAAAATTGAGTTCCTATGATGATTTAACTAAACAAAGTAAGAATTAGATTTTTTTATTATTATTTATTTCTAAAGATTTGTATAATTTATATTTTAAAAAATAATTTTGAATGTCATTTCACTAATGATATTAGTACATCATCTATCTGCTTTAATGCATATATTTTAATAACTATACTCTGAATAATAATATTTTATTGATAATTTTTTTAAAGTTTTGGTGGAAATTTTAAATATTTTTAAAAATACAAAAAGGAGCATTTGGACTTGGAAAACATAAAAAAAGTTGATTTTTTAAAAAAAGAAATTTTATGGTATTCTAAATCCTGAAAAATCAATAAATACAATGGTGAGTAATTCTTATACATGATTTATTTAATAGCCATTATGACTTTCTTAATCTCTTTGTTCATTCTAAATGATTGTAAAAGCTATTTCAATTTAATAGAGCTTTTTTTTGTGTGTGTGTGTGCTATATTGAAAAATGACAAAAATAAGCAAAAGTAGAAAAAAAAAGTTTTTGCTTCTGATGAATGTAAAATCAAGAAAATAATTGTGTTTATATAAGGTTGCTTTAGACGTCCTTTTCAGATTTTCTGGATCTAGTTGACTAAGTTTATCCTAGAAACATGACATTTGTGCTGGTATAAATTTATGACATTTTCTAATTACCACTTTTAGAATTGAATATAAAGAAAACACAGTATGATAAAAATGTACTTACTATAACATAATATTTTGATTTAAAACTATTATAAGAAATTGTGTTCAGCTTAAGTATAAAAGAAATTAATTATAAATAATTATAAATTAATGTAATAATGTTTGTATTTCTTTTTAAAGTATTGTGTTTTTTCAATATCATTTTTAATTATTATACCAATTTAGTTATTTCCAATAACATGAGCTAATTATTTTATCGAATTCAGTTTCATTATCCATTCATTTTCAATTTTTATAAATTTATTTTCACATCTTTACATTCTTTCCCCTCAGAATACAGTTTCTAATGAATCGTACTATAATCATTAATAGATAATAACTATGGAGGAATGAAGTTGGTTTTATATAATCAAAAAAGGCAAAATTTTGTATATTGAAGAGGCTTTGTAAATTTTTATATCTATCCGAGTACCCTTGTCTCAACCTTTCAAATGTATTTTTGTCTGAAAAATGCAATAGATTAATTGGTACTAAGTGACTATAGATTAACTGGGATTAAACAATAGCTAATTCTTAATTTTGTTACAATTTTATATCTGTAAAATTTCAACAAAATATTCATTTGTTTCATTTTTCCAGTTTAAAATTTAAAATTTGTTTGCTGTTATCTGCATTATTTCTTTTCTTTTCAGTTATGTAAAAAATTTATTACTTTTTATTTAAATTATTTAAATTGACATTTTTTGAAAATTAAATTGTCTGTTATTTATATTTTTAATTTGCAAATTATTTTGATATTTTAGGTAATCGATCTTTATTTGCAAAATTTTCATTTGAAGGAGATCATGCATGTTATCAATTTTCAATACCATTATTCTTTTTTACATCTTCTAAGGTAAATCATCCCTTTTTTTCCCCCTTCAAAAACTTTTAAAAATTGTTTTCACTTCCTTTTTTTGTTATGAAGTTCTTGAGACACATAAATATTGACTTAATAATTGATCTTTGTCTTAATATTTACTATTTTTATATATGTCCCTTTGTATACATTTTAAAGGAGTGTTCATGTTTCTAATTTAATTGTGTTATTTCTTGTATTTCATTCATTTATTTTTTTCATATTCTAAATGAGTTTTTTGAATTGATTTTGATTCTTTTATTGATTCAATAAAAAAAAAATCTGTTTATGGAATTAAAAATACACTAATTTTTCAAGTCAATTAATAAAACTGCTTACAATTTAAAAATTGCAAGAGGTTTCATAGAGATTTTGGAGGTGGCTTATGATTTTACATAAGCTAAATTTTTTCAGGAATTAATCCAAGGAGATATCTGTATAATAAAATATTAATTATTTTTTATTCAGTTCAATAACACATAACATGTAGAATAAAAAGAAAAGTATTACACATGGGCATATAACTATAAAAACATTTGCCAATATATATATATATATATATATAGATAGATAGATAGATAGATAGATAGATAGATAGATAGATAGATA